>CM062828.1:11340147-11343434 GCA_031772345.1 Himalopsyche anomala | reverse complement strand
CTTAATTAATTCGTTAAAAATCGGAAAGTGATTGAATTTCATTTATATTTTTTGTTGCTGATTCCTTGAAGGATAAAGCGCCCTTTGTATTAATTAGTTAACTCTCACAGTTTTCAGTAAACTGTGCAATATTTAATAATAGTGCAAATATTACGTTCGAATAATCCGTCAAACAAAGACACTAGTGGCCATTTAGAAGTGTAACTGTGCGCCCGGTCATCGACTACCTGAAAAGGGACTCGTCGTTTCCGGATTAGCTGCAAAAGGTCGCCTTTGGTATTATTTTTGTATTATTTTTGCCTTCTGCGTTACACAATGAATAATTTGGACTTTGTTTATAAAATAGAATTTTAAGTTTCACTGCGAGGAACTAGATAGCTTATTTTTAATTTCATTTCCTTTTTTTTTTTTTTCATTTAAATTAATCTCAGGTAATTAATTATTGGTTCTTATAATTTTAGTTAAATTTTAAATTTCTATCCTATGATATTAGCTTTTTTTATATGAAATAAATCTTAGGTGTAGATTGTAAATGGCGAGCCCACGAGTAAATCGTGCGGCCTCTGCAAAAAATTCTAAGGAGGCGCCATGCCCTGATATGCCCATATCTGAGATGCCACCACCCGGTAACGAAACCGAAAAGCTCATGAGCATTTACTTTAAATGCTCAGCGGCAGTGCTGTTGGAGTTAACTCCTGGCACAAAAATTACTAAAACATTAAGCGAAAAAATTGCTGCCTTAAACAAAGAAATGACGGATGCGACAACGAGATTGGCAATATTAGCCGCAAATTGTCAAGGAGCGCAGGAAGAGCGCGCGAGAATGAAAGACGCTATGGCTGCACTAAAAGAGTCGCCACCGGCTTTAGTAAACTCAACTTCACTCCCATGGAGTGTGGTTACAAACAGGAGGCCTGCTAAGAACACAGGTGGCTCTGAGGTAGCTTGGCCTGCAATGCCTCCTCCAAGCGCTGCGAGACCGGGTGTTCTATTTTTTCCATTACAGGAGGGGAAAGAGTCGCCAGCCACAAAAGAGGCTGTAAAAAAAGCAATCGTCCCGGCTTCTCTGGGGGTACAAATTACAGGGATGCGAATGATAAGAGGAGGTGGTGTAATTGTGCATCCAAGAACTGAGGCCGAAGCTAACGTTTTAAAAAACGCACCAGGCCTAAAACAGGCTGGTCTCAAGGCGGAAATCGCGGGGAAAAAAACTCCCGCGAGTAATATTTTTTAATGTGCCTGCCCACACCACTGAAGAGGCGATGAGAGATGGCATTCAATTGTCGACAATAGAGGCCACTGGCATGAATTCCGAGGCATATAAAGCCGTGCGTATGAGTCACAAGGCGGGACCACGCACTGGAAAGTGCCATTTTGTGATGACTGTTCCTGCAGCAGTACGCGCTGCTCTTATTAAAGATGACCGGCTCTACATGGGCTGGGAATCTTACCCAGTCAAAGATTTTAGCGGAGTTGTAAAATGCTCCAATTGTCATATATACGGCCATATGGCAAAAGCTTGTTCTTCGAAAGCAAAAATTTGTGGCCACTGTGCTGCCGAGGGGCATGATCGAGAGAACTGTCCTTGCAAGGAGGACCCTCCGAAGTGTGCAGCATGCTTTAAGCACAAAAAACCGAGCAACCACTCGGTTAGCAGTGCGGATTGTCCAGCGAGACAATACGCGGCGATGAAAGAGAGGAGTCAAACTGACTACACATTTCAATGACTCGATACGCGCAACTAAATGTGGGGAGAGGGAAAGCCACAACAGCTGAACTATTGGAAACTATACAGAGCATGAAAATCGATGTAGTACTGGTCCAGGAGCCGTATCTCTGGGGACCAACACGGGGATTCAGCGGAGGACGACTGGTTCAAAAGGGTCCTGAGTCCAAAGCTTGTATTTTTGTGGCGAATGCTGAACTGGGCGTTCTTCACCTTTCTCATTTGTCCAGTGATCTCACTTCGGTCGCGGAGATTACAGACACGACAGGAAACTCCACTGTCATAATATCTTCCTATTTTCAATATGGTCTTCCAACAGACACATGTGTTGAAGAGATTGACGGCATTCTTTCCAGTTGTTCCGATAAGCACTTCATTATAGGCGCTGATGTTAATGCTCAATCTCTACTCTGGGCACCAGAGGTGCCACAGAGGCACAATTGTCCAGGATTGGAAGAGCTTATAGCAAGACGAGAGCTGGTTGTGGCTAATGACGCTGAAAGTCCACCGACCTTTTTGCATAGCAATGGGTCATCGCATATCGATGTAACCTTGACTTCACACGGTCTTGCCAATCGTGTGATCGACTGGAAAGTCCATCCAAACATTTCAATGAGCGACCATCGTCTAATTACCTATACTTTGACAAGCGCGCCTAGAATCTGCACTCCAGGGACTGCTCCTGGGATAATCACGCGGCTTAAAACTAAAGGGGCAAATTTTGAGAATTTTGATATCACTTTCACTCGCAAACTAGATCGGTCGGCAAGATGTCCCGTCGAAGACATTCATCTTGATGTTGCTAGACTCATGACAGATATTACAAAGACAGCCGAGGATAAGTTGGGTAGAACAACGCCAAGGCAAGCTGACTTGGCTTCTTGGTGGAAACCGAGGCTTTCATCATTGCGCAAGCGATTCAGAAGAGCTAGGCGGGCCTATCAAGAAGCCCGTAAGCGTCAGGGTTCGCCGCTTAATGCTGATGACCCAGTAGCTATTTTGTTTAGGGCTTCTAGGCTTAAGCTGAAGAAAGCAATAAATAAGGCTAAACGCGACCATTTTAGAGAATTCGTCTCTGAAATGGGAGGCTGGGATCCTTGGGGACCACCGTTTAGAGCTGTTAAGTTTAGTAATCGTCGCGGAAATATCGTGACAGCAATCGAACGTCCTAATGGAGGTGGACTTACTAGTAATGCAGAAGACACCGCCAACGCTCTCTTAGATGCTTTAATTCCACAGGACAACCCTGATCTAGATGATAATCAGTTTGCACAAGTTCGCATATTGGCACGACTTCCACTTGATACTCCCCATAGCACTGCGCCTTCCCTGCATGAAATCGGCATGATAATAAATAACCTCCCGAAAGGAAAGGCTCCGGGCCCTGACTGCATAGACAATGTGCTAGCACAAAGGGCCTGGCTTCTCGCCTCGCATGAACTAACCAAACTATATAGCAACTGCATGAATAGGGGAATATTCCCTGACTGTTGGAAAAAGGGACTTATTGTTGTTATTCCGAAAATAAGTAGTCGACCTCCCAGCGATCCCAAGGCTTATC
>CM062828.1:11180147-11335147 GCA_031772345.1 Himalopsyche anomala | reverse complement strand
AATCAAGAAACATCACAAAAATATATTCGTTCCTCCTTTTTTATGAGCTTGAATATTGTTGCTTATTAAGTGATTAACATACATTGAATTATTACTTTAGTTGAATAGTTCATCATTAAAAAACAAAATTGTCCTTTATGAAATATTTTATCATGAGATCCAGTGTTCGAGCATCGAAGGTTAACCTGGTGCTATTATAAGGTAATTCATACATGATATCATTACTGTTGTGATACGTCTAGACATGCAAATACATAATAAAGATATAAATAATAATTTGAGCATATACAGATAATAATTTACACATTTTATGCTACTCAATGATTTAAAAAAAAACAAATATTTGTGCCCTTAAGTAAAACTTTTATAATATAATAAACATTATAATAATTAACAACTTCATGATTTAAGCAGTCTTATTTATTGATATAAATTATGTGGTTAATGTTATGGCAAAAGTTTTTGAGTAACCAAATTGAAAGTTCCAAAGGAAAAGTAAATAAAAAAGTTATAAGTTCTCTAATATCGATATATTATGTTACATATCGAGACTAATTATAATATCAAAATATTAATGGATTTATGCCGATTTGACTCAAATACAGTAATACATTAAAATGCAATGACAATTGCCTGCCTTTAATTATGCATTGATAATAATGCAAACCGATAAAAAAGTTGTTTTGTCTAGCTCATACAATAAATGCATCAACTAAGTTATTCCAAACCTGGAAATAATTTTCAAAAATCTCATTGTATACTTCAATAATAAAAAAATAATTTCTTTAAGCTCCAGTCTTTTGAATTAGAAAGCAAATAACGTACCTTATAATGTAATTACTGAATTTTTTGTATACATATTTATTTATTTTAATTTATTATTTTATTACATAAATTTAAAAAAAATATATTAAATAGACAATAGATATTTAAGCAAAAAAAACTATTTGAGGAAATGTATTTTTTATTGTGTATGTAAATAGAATGGTGTATTTCAGTGGCGGCTGGTCAATGTGGCATTGGATCAATGCACCCCTTGTATATGCAGAGGCGGTTATATTTCATGAAATAATATTCAAACATAACATTTATACCATTGACTCATTTTAAATTCTTCATCTATTTATTGTCTATAATAAATATTTTAGAAAATTGTACTTTATTTAATTTAAAATTTTATTTTATTTTATTGAATTTAAAATGAGGGAATGGTATAAATGTTATTTTTGATTATTATTTCATGAAATATAACCGCTCCTGCATATACAAGGGGTGCATTGATCCAATGCCACATTGACCGGCCGCCATTGATGTATTTTATATATTGTGTAACCCATGTCATTTTCACTTATAAATTACTTGTGTTGTTTTTTTCCATGAATCTTGAATCTATAAATTCTTTCTATGCCCATTATTTTCGAGAAGAATTTTGATTATGCCTTATTTTTTTACAACGCATACAGACAAAGTAATGAGTAATTAAAATTGAGATAAAAGTCAAACCACTATTTTGTCGGTAGTCATTATATATTTTTTTGTCTATCGATAAAGTTTTATTACCAACGTAACCTTAGATAAAAAAAAATAGTATAACACAGAACGGATTAAATAGTTCCATATGTGTTTCATGATTATAATATAAATGGTTTTTGAACCGTGTTGAATCCGCTGGTAAAGTTGTGATGTATTTACACAAGTCTTTGCGCAAACACACGTCCACGGTCAGCTGTTAAGTCTCATGTATATACGAACAGGTAAAACGATAACCAGGAAATAAAGTGAGAGGCAGGGTAGGGTTATGCGGACTGAGAATCGTAAGTTATCCACAAAACCCTCTACAAATAATTCTATGTAGTGTTTTCTCACTGTAGTGTTTTTCTAGGCAAATTGAGTACCTAGTGGAGCGGATGATGTTAGAATATCATAAAACTTTCATGTTTATTTAGAAGCATACAAGTGAAATTTACACAGCGATTTAGAAAATTATTCTACATGTTAAAGTAAATATTAAAACATGCATAAATCAATATGATTATCATAACAAGGTAATACCATAATCACTTTATAGTATCTACATACATACATTATAGTATTTACGTATTTTAATATTTTTGGGAATCTAAAACAAAATTAAGTATTATGTTATATTATTGTCATTTTATGTTTATTTCGACTCAATGTAGAGCATATAGCTTCCTGATGTAGGCATCTCAAAAACACAAATGTTATTCAGTTACTCAACCTATCTTTCTTTTTAACACTTTGAAAGCGGGTGTTTTTTAGTGATTAGCCCAAAAATATATTACATTCTTAAAATCAACACAACTTCTAAGCCAAACAATATTTTCGGCTGAAATTTTCAAAGAAATCATATGTGACATTTAATTGTTAAAAATAAAATGAAAACATTTTTAATACATCATGATTTCATTACTTTTCTAAGCTGAATATAAAAACCTGTTATTAATTTAGTAGATATCACTCCACTTGTTATCAATATGAAGTATTCAAAATATTCTGTATAAAAAATAACAATAATCCATATCATACAATCATATAAATAATTATAGTATAAACTCCTCATTCCTACAAATTTACAAACACTGGAAGTGTGAAATCTGATGCCCTAAATATTCGAGAAACATCAGTCGCCTTTTAAAAAAAAATACTATGTGTGAACGAACATTAAGGGCACAATAAATTATGAGGTTTATTGTTTATTGTCTGAAGAAACCATTAAACTATGAGTCAATATACCAACAAAACCGAGAAACGTATTTTTACGTTTCCCGCCTATAATATGTTAATATAATAGTTATAGAAAGAATAGATTTTTGACAGTATTAGTGGTTATCTAATTTCTCTCGCTACACCCCGTTATTTTATAGATTTTGGAGGGTGGGTCTTAACTTTTACCTATCACCCATGCCTTCAAATTGAAATCGATAAATTGACTGAAAAATGCTGTTCATACTGGGATTCGAGCCCTCGAAATCCGCCATGGATACCTAACGACATTGACCACTGAACTACGGACCCGACAGAGACAATGATTACGTCTGATAATAATATAGTTTTTATAGTGAATGTGTGTTAGCAGTGGAATTGGATCAATGCACGCCTTGTATATGCAAATAATATTCAAAGATAACATTTAGACCATTCACTCATTTTAAATTCTTCATGTATAATAAATATTGTACAATAATCACGTACAATAAATATTTTAGAACATTTTATTTTAGTTTATTTTAGACAATAAAAACATAAAGAATTTAAAATGAGTGAATGGTATAAATGTTATGTTTGAATATTATTTCATGGAATATAACCGCCCCTGCATATATAAGGGGTGCATTGATCCAATGCCACATTGACCAGCCTTCACTGTGTGTTAGTTAATATTATTTGTTATAGTAATCAAAAGTTTTTATTAACATACGTACTTGCAAAAGGATGTTTTCTTTCTTATGATAAATATTGAAAGACTTTAAAGGGATCTATTTCGCGAAATAGTTGAATCTTCTTCGTAGTCTTAATTATGACGTAATAGGAATTTTAATCTAATGTTTGAATTGAAACTAAACATACGTTGGGCTAGAACTGGGGCGACAATGTGTGTAAAACATTGTAATATATAATTTAAACAAACATGCGATGTAAGATTGCTAGTAAATTGCAGCCAGTCTCTACAGCCAAATGCGCATTTTTCCTATTCGGTTGCTTGATTAGAGATTCTTATCTCCTAATGAAAATGTTTGCAAATTATAAAAATAGATTTTTGTATTGTAAAATCCTTCTTATTCGGCCCCGTGATATTCATACGCTGTTTGTATTGAGAGGTTGAACGAATGAATTTACTTACAGCTAGTTTTTTTCTTACGATTTCTAGATTTAAAAAAAAAGTATAGTATATTTTTTGATTTTTAAATGATAGGTTGGAATAAATTAATGTAAATACATGTCAAAACTTCTACAGATATTACTTTAAATTTAAAAATAATCAGCTTAATCTGATACAATTTTGCGTTTTTTGCTAGGCGCGTCAAAAAGAATTTATAAACCTCAAAAGAGAAAATGAAAATAAAAAAATGAAAATGTAACCACCAAACTTTAAAATGTAAATTTAACCGTCACATTGCGTAGGCTTGTAAAATGACTCCTATCAAAATACTGATTTATATTCAGCGTTAACCTTTGTGCGTAAAACGTTTGTAGAATAAGATGTAAAAATTCTATTTGGACAAATGATTTATTGACTTGTTTTTTCCGATTCTCGCCCTCGATGGTTCATTGAATTATTTTCCAAGCAGCTATAAAGGATTTGTAGAGGAGGAAGAGGATTCAATCTACCGGAAATGGGGGGCATATTGTAACAGTATCCGGCTGAACGTTTATCAATACGTAAGTGTGTTCATCACTGAACATTATAACGCATTTATTTATTAAACATACGACTTTGAAAACTTATAAAAGTGCTACTGACTTTTTATACGATTTCTTCTGGAGTTTCTTTTGAAGCTTCTTCTGGAACCATTGAGTACTTACTTTTTCAACACAATATGTACAATGAATCATCTAGTTTTTAAGTTTTCATAATCTTTTCACCCACTTTCTATACGTAGAAAATTGTATTAAACTGTTAAAAAATAATATACACTAGACATCTTTTAGCGTGCTAACTATTTGGGCAAAAATGTTACAACTTATAGTTTTCAATCAAAATACGAGTATTAAAAAGCTTATGTATAATAATTGAACTAATAATTGACAAATTAAAATTATTCACAAAACATATGTTTTTTAAAACTCATTGTTTTATTTGAATTCATTATAAAAAAATAGAAAATAAAAATAGCACATCTTATGTATGTTTTTTTTAATTGGCAAGTTCATGAAATAATATTTATTAATGTGCCACATAAAATGTAATATCATTGAGTTTTATACTTATAATTCAAATAAATTTGTATTAAAAATTAGACTACAGAAAGCGAAATATTAAATCATTAACTACATAAATGTTATTATGTTTTACTACATTACGTTGTTACTACATTATGTTTTTAATTGTTAATAATTTCAAGAAAAATATAATCCATCATTTTTATTTATAAGTATTAAAATTTATAAAATAAAACTTATGTTCTTTTTTCTCGCTGAAAACATTAAAACATTTCTTCTAATAAATTGAGTTTGTTAGTATTATATTTTATTTGATATCGTTTTTAACCCTGGAAAAAGAGACAGTTTACTAAAATAATATTGAATAAATCTGATTTGAATTATCAAAAATATTTTTTTACTTAATTTGTTTAACAAAATTAATCATGAGTATACATCTTTACTCGTTGAATTAATCTAAAATATTGTGTAGAATACAGATAAATAATATCTATACGAAAAAATGATTCATCAATAATATTTCCGATTAAGCATCAAATATATATTCAAATTATCACATATATCTCACCACTCTTGCAAACAAATATGTATCTATATTTTATGATAATGTTGGGTTCCAGGATCGTTGACCTATAAAATTGATATTGACTAAATATATTCCAATTGAATTTACGAGTGCTTCTAAGCTGTCATAAATTGGTTTCGAAAGATTTATTAACAGCAAATACACACATATTTTGGAATAAATGGATTTATCAACTTTTAAATTAAGTCTGTGTTCTGATAAAAACGAATTATTTATTTGTAGCTTTGTAATTCTCATTGCGTATTCAATTTTAAATAATCAATGTGTAATAAATGGCTTTTAATAAAAGGTGTTAGAATAAATTTAACGGATATTTTTTTTAGTTTTAAATTTTATAATTAAAAGAAAATTTGTGACGACCAGATGGTAAAAAAATGATTTTAAATTACACAAGCATGTAGTTTTATCATAATGGCTTCTTTTGGAAATATTCCACCCAATTTATGAAGGCAATTTATTGAGATTGTCGATTGATTGATGTGATACGCTTTAAAATTAAGAAAATAACATTTTGCTTGAAGGCATTTAACGGTTAGGGTGTCAAGGGCCTCCACATAAAATATTAAGTAGTGTTTGATAAAAGTTGGTTAGATTAATTAAAAAAGAAATATCGTATTTAATAATGTGATGTAATCATTTGAAATGTTCCCTTTTTTATTATACTATCAAGATGATTATTATAATTATAAAAAAAGCATCGTGATATAAAAAAATTAAGCTTTTTTGGTTTAAACTTGATGTCAGTTTCATTACTGAAAATGCATTAAACGTTTTGCAACAACTTAAATACCCTGTCCTATTTTTTATTTCAGAGCTTATTAGTTTCATTCGGTCGTACAAATCCGAAGATAACTATTCCTCCTTAACTTCTAATAGAAAGAACTATATATGTTTTAAGGGCTCATACCTGATAAAAGATAGCTATTTATAATAATAAAACGGATTTTCACTTTATTCAGAATAATGAAAAATAAATAAAAATCAAATTTAAATGATACCTTTAATTTGTAGTTGAATTAAAAGAATGAACGTTAGTTTCCTACATGAAGTTTATTAACATCTACTATTATCATCATATGTATTGTTGTTTTTTGGCATCCTCAAGATTTGGTTAGAAAATAGTTAACGTCACTTAACCGCTTGGATCCCAAGCGGACACATGTGTCCGGAACATATGCAAGCGAACACGGATGCCCAAGACATTTAAAAAATCAAATACCTAGTATTCCAATAGAGTATAAGCAATATTTGCGCGGTATTAAAACGGTTAAGAATCAGAATTGTCGGGTCTATGGCACAGCGGTTAGCGTCATTGGCTTCCGCACCGGATCTGACATGTTCGAGTCTCAGTACGAATAGCATTTTTCCGATCTATTCGAAGTCATGAGTGTTTGAGATGTCTAAAAACTCTCTCCCATCAGTGCGACTCTTTAATAACTAGGCGTAGCGAGAGTGACTAGTTAGCCATTAGTCATGTCCGAGCCTTATTCTTCTATTCGTATTACTCTCTTTGTAAGAGAGAGGTTGAGCGACTGAGTAAACAACAGTTCTCGTAGAAATACCTCCATTAGGAGGCCACATGATCTACATCAAAAGCGGACATGGAGTTTAAAAAAAGAATCAGAACGCATATATTTTATTATGTATGTATCAAAAATGCAAATTACTTAAACCAAATTTTCTATTACCCAAAATCAGGGACACACAGATCGGTTACTATATTTTTTCTTTTATTTGTGTAACTGTAAAACATCAAAAAAAGCTGTAAAATTTGTTAAAATTTTTAATTATTGATATGTCGCTTTATGTTGGCATAAATGAACGCTTTTTAAGTTTTTTTTTCGTATATACTTTTTTTTTATTAAATTTTCTTTTTACATTGAAAAAAAATCGATAAAGATTAGTAAGCTTAAAATGAAGCAGCTTGCGATCTTCTTACATAATGTAAAATGTGATTAAATTTTCCGAGAAGCCTCCTTTTATTCGCCGAAAACAATGACTGGTTGTTTCGAATCGCAGGTCTGCTTACACTGTAATGTTGCTAGCATATATATTTTTTATGACCCAAGGCTCAATTGCGTTTTAAAAGAGAAATACCCGGGAGAGAGGAAATTAGGTAGGACCTTTTACAGCGGACCGGATTTTGTGTGACGGTCGGTAAAAAGTAATGCCCCATATTTTTTGTTGGCTGTTTCAATTGACTTTTTAGAAAATAAATGGTTTACACACTTGAATGTTGACACTTTGCGTGTGCTTTTATATAAGGTAAAAAGTTTACGGTAATTAACGTGTACTAGGACGAAGTGCAGCTTTTTCGTTTGTATTTTTCAATTTGTAAGCGGGAAAACTTCGTAACGGTAATTCAAATAATATCAACAAAGTTTGTAGAGAATTTGTACTTATCGTATATATAATATCACTACTATAGCTTTGTCTGAGACAGTTCTTATATATATCAGTGATTCACAATCTTCGGCCCATTTTGAGTTGTTTTGCGGCCCTCGAATATTTTTTTCAAAAATCAAATACATATATTTTTTAAGTAAATCATTAAATTTATTTAATATGACCTAACTTTTTACGTTATTCGAGAAAAATAAATCGGTTTATAGAAATAATCTTACTGCTGAATATTTGGATTAATTTGTACGGCCTAATGTATTAATATATGCATTAAATCAAATTGTAAAAAATATCTTAAAATTAACAAGGACAAAGATCGCTTTACCTTTTGAATTACACATAAATAATACATGTATACTAAGTATTTCAGAATAAAACAGTTTTTGTAAACACGTACACATAATTCTTTTTTTGTACGGTTTATTTTTACACGCTTTCGAAAAAACGCGGTCAAATGTAATGAAACCTCTCATTCATTTATCTATATTCACTTCATCTTTTTTGCCCGGCTGTTTGACATGGAACGTATCCTCTGTATAAAATAGGACTTAAAATACTTTAATTTTAATTTTTCCTTGCGGCCCTCATACATGATAATTTGTTTTTATGCGGCCCACTAGAAGAAACAGTTTTAGCATGTCTGTTATACATTCATGAAAAATTAATATGGTATAAGTACTGTTATATTGATTAAAGAACTAACCATCTAAAAAAACAGGATATATTGATAAAACAAGAGATGTAGTCTCGTTTATGATATTCTTATTCTGCCATAGTTTCGTCTATTCTCAAAGGCTGTAGACTAAGTTGACCAATTGAGCCACTAACTAAGATCTTATGTCCAAGAAAATATCTACATAACAACACGTGTTGTGTTATTTATTCCCCTGTATGATAATTTTCTCAGTACGGAAAATATGACAGAGGTATGGCAGCATTTTTGTTTTCGATATTCGTAATACAGGAAAATTTTCATTGTAATCCGATATAGCCAATAATAAATTAAAGCATAATATATGAAACATATTTTTGACGTACAATACAGCAAGTTAAACCAGCCCCTTCCGTATGGATATAAATTCTTGTAGCATTTATTTAATAATATTCAATGTACATATGTATTTTATTTGTCGGATCTGTCTTCAGTGCCGGATTTATCGATTTCTGTTCGAAGGCATAAGAGTTTGTGATATTGACGAATTCCTTTCCACCCTTCTCGATAAATAATAACAGGGCGTAGCGAGAGCGATTAGTTAACCACTAGTCCTAGCCTTATTTTTCTATCCCTATTACTCTATTTGAAAAATAAGAGTTGAGCGACTGAGTAACAAACAGTTCTGTTGAGTCACCTCCATTACGAGGCCATATGCTTTATATTGGGAGCGAACATGTATAAATAAAATTTATATAGTAATTGTCAAATTTAAAATGAAAACAGCATACATAAACAAAACAGCTGCATCAACCAATATGTTTAACTTTTTTTGTACTTAATCCTCCACATACAAAACAAATGAATCAAATATAATATTTATAATGAATTTTATCTGTTATTTTTTCAAATGAATTCCATATAAATGATAATATGTACTTAATTTCAATGATTAAATTTATATAAGTTTATAGCTTAATAATATGAAAACAAAACAAGTTTTAAAAGTGTTTTGTTTTAATATTATTAAGCAAAAGAAGACACTTATGAAACGTCAAAATATACATATAAAATAAATAATCATTTTATTTGCAAGCGTGTAGACAAAAATTGTGCACCCTTTGTTAATTATTAAACTTGGTTTGGAAACATATATTGTATTTCGTGAGCCACGCTCTACATAATTACTATTCACATTTAATAACAGAGTAATTTTTATTATGAGTTTTATAACTTTCCGATTTTTCATGCTTGCTGCAACATTTGCTTGACATTGTAGTATAATAGCATTTATCAGTAAAATTTAGTTTTGTCTTGCTTTGAAATATTTTATAGCCATGGATAATTAACTTCACCATGTAATCTATGTATAGAAGAATCGTGAAAGCAGTTGCCCGTGAAGTCGACATTTATAATTAAAAATAATTTGTCCTCTACGCCGGTTCTAATTATAAAAAGGATTGTTATCTTACTTGAACATTTAAAAAACTTACTTCATATATTTTTATGCTTTTAGATAATATAAAATGAATTTATTTCTGTACTTCAAAGCTTACTGAAGTATATTTTTTTAATTTTGAGTCAAATTTAATATATAATATTTTTAACACATTTACAGATTTTAGGGATACGATTGCACTCAAATCTTTTTTACAATGTTTTGATGTAGCACCGTCCACCAAAAAGAAGGAATACTATATTTATACAATACAATTCACAGAAATGGTATTACCTAATAAAAATAAATTCAACAACACTAGACAGTAATAACAAATCCAATTTTTAGCTCTTTGATTCTGTATCCATAGATTGAAAAATGAAGATGTTTATCTCCTTTATTTGTATTGTGTGGGTTAGGCCTTTTTGCCTTTCCACTGCCGATATAATATTATGTATTAAATAAAGAATTCTCAGAGGTCTATTTTCGAATTAGCAAAAAATTGACTTCTGACAGCTGATTTGTGCTCAGTTTGGTTTGCCATTTCATGAATTGAAGCCGATTGACCATCGTGTGCGTCGTACGTTCAGTTAATGGGCTAAAAACAAGATTGCTATTAGTCTTCATTTTCATATATGCATATACGTATGTAAGTAAAAATTGTAACGTTCATGAGTATTGCATAGATTTAAGTAGGACTGTGGAGTCGGTTAAAGAACAAACTACTCCAACTCGAATCTAGCTTTAAATTTAAAGCCTACAAAAATTACCAAAACTTGACTTTGATCATGACAGTTATAATTTTGAGATTAAATATTTTATTTTGAAAATTAATCGATTTTTCATTCAGTATAATCATTTTCCGGTAAAAAATAAAATTACTTGCTCATTTATAACTCCGCTGTCAATATTATTATGTTAGCAATGGGCATATTCCACATTTATTAAATATAATCAGGACCGGTTTCAACTGATGCTCGTGATAAGCGAAGCCGATCCTGATTTTTTTTGCCAAAATAAAATCCGCAATAAAAGTATTATTTTTCGCGGAAAAGGCATATTTACTTTTAAAAAATCCGTTAACTATTGAAAAACTAAAAACACCGTGTATGTAATATTTATGCACCTACGTCTGCACAAAATAATTTTACTAAAAAGTACAAAGAATTTTATACGGATTACGGATCTTTGTATTCTTTTATAAAATAGTTACCTATTGATAAGGTAAGATGACTTTTTTAAGTGCACCGTTTTTAATCTAAGTTTTTTAAATGTAACATCTCTTCAATGTATTAAAAGCGATCGGCAAACTGCTTTAGTTTTGTCGTTATTACTTCACACAACTTTAAATCTTCGAAGTTGTTTTCTATCTGAAGTTTGCTGGTCCGGTTGATACATTTACTTTGCTTAAAGGTAAAACTTATTTATGTAGAAACTTCAGAACTCATTACTGTCAAAAGTCGCTCGATACTAAACATCTCTCGATGAACGTGTCGATAAAGAAGTTTAATCAATCGCCTCAGTTTTAATATGCCATCCTCAATCTGGGGGACGCGCCACACTGTGATTCTTAACTGAATCAAAAGTCAATATTGAAATGTCTTTAAAACTCGTAGGTCAACATTACAGGTTTGTATTTTTTATTTGTTAAATTTAAAATTATTTTTTCTGGCTACAATGAAACATTTGAAATATTTTTTGTTACTATGTAATAGTGCTGTATTATAATTATGGTGTGAATTATAACATATAAATAATAAAATACATTTAATTTAAGATTTCAACTGAAGATGCTTGGTGGGATTTCAATATTAAAATTGAATCGTTCAAACTTTGTACATTCTCACAGATTTTGGTCACTAACGACCCGGGTTTCGCCTGAAAATGCCGAAAGGCGAAACCCGGGTCGTTAGTGACCAAATCTGTGAGAATGTACATAGTTTGAACGATTCAAATTTAATAAAATACATTATTGAATAGTGCAAATAGTATAAGACCCTGGAATGAAAATTTGAGGACTCAAAAAAACAAAGGCGACAGTTTTTATCACGCTTAAATGTTGGCAAATCAATTGAAATGTTTTTTTTTCAGTTATAGATTAAACGTGTAATAAAATATTTTTACATTTCACTACATCCATTATAAATCCGTCAAATATCTGCCGAGTTTTCCATACAGGAATATGTAAACTGCTACTTTTGTAACAAACTCATTTATATATTTTTTTTAAATTTGATATTGGAGTTTATTTAAAAAAATAATAGTTACTATTTGTGGAATTCCCAGTTCTACAGGATTTCGAAATATATAAATCTTTTTTAACAAATCATTGAAACAACAGTCATTGTTTCCAGAGCCCTCGTGTATTCTATAATCTAAAAAGCTTTTTTTGGCGTATGTAATTTACTGAAAATATATACAAAAACTACAAAAAATTAAATACGCTTGATTAAATTTAAAATTTACTACGAAAGGCTTTTTATAAAATTTTATAAACAATATATATACAAGTACAAACTTTTAGCGATAAATCAAATAAATTATTTTCAGAAAAAATATCTCACAATTCAGATCGCTCTGATCATACCATAATATGTTTATAAATAATTTTATCATATATTTCCTAAGAACTTTTATTTTATTCTATATTTTTAATTGAAAAAAATGTTAAATTAAAGATATTTATTCAACGTATCACAAAGTTTCGCAAATTACCATTTTTCTAGTAAAAATATATGTTTGTAGGTATATTTCACTATCGATGACATATTATTAAGTCAATAATCTATACCTTCTGTGAGGTATGTTGTATACATAAACCATTGCTTTTCTTTTCATAGATTGAGAACATTAAATTTAAGTCAAAGAAAGTGAATTGAAGAAAACATTGTATTTGTTTCATACGTCATTCAAATTTAAATAAAAAGTTTACTTTGGTTAAAATGAACAATCAAAAACTATTCGTCAAAAAAGTTTGAGAACTTTCTTTTGATATCATCTTATCGTCTGACTTTTGCCAAAGAAGGAAGTCATAATATTCTTATTAAGGAAGCGCTTCTTCCTTTTCAACCGCTAATTTGATCAATAAAGAAGATAAAATACGATATTTAAGAAATTACTTGCAAAAGGTGCATTATCACGTCACTTTTTAGCACATGTTCCAATCAATGGATTTAATATCAATTTTAAAAAAGTCGTTCATAATTTTATTGATTATTATTTAAAAAAGAAAATTAAATAAAAAAAACGAAAATGAGTAACCTTATATCTTAATTCCAATTAATTTAAAATATGGAACAGTAAAATATTGGTTTCAGCCTTTTTCTTGAAATTTTCTTGTACGGAAAAAATAAACAGATAAACGTTAGATTTTCGACCTTCGTCGTTTTGATTTATAATAAAATATTACCAGGTGTTGTTTAGTTCCAATACTAGTAATTAGCTGTTTAGATTTAGAAATATGCAACATACATACGATAATAATATTGAACAAATTATTGTTTGAATATTGCTAAAAACGAAAACAACATACTATATTAATCCAGAATTTTTAATTCAAACAATATCAATATTTTGGAGTACGATTGATTTGTATTTTTACAAACAACAGTTTAAAAAAAAAGAATCACTACAACTCATTGAACCTTTTTTCAGAGTGAAAATAATTTTATTCATACTTAAAATTCGGATTTTTGTTTAAGTATCTAAATAAAGATTTATAATTCGGTATAATAATATATGCCCAGTGCTCAATAAAATAATCAATAACACGCAATAATCATATCAATCAGCTATCGTGAGTAGAAGTACGCATGAGTATTTTTACGTGCATTCGATGTGATAACTTCAATCAGATAGCATCGCAAATTTTACTATTGGAGAGTATTTATACGTCCAACCAAGGTTTTATTTCGTGCACTTATAATACATACTAAAGCAGAGAGAGTACTGCGATTGGATCGGAACACTGAAAACAATTTCAAGATAACTATCTATCCCTCGATGGAGGTGAGGTTGAAGCATTTTATTGAAGATTGTGGATCTCTTGAATATTGTATTGAGTATATTTTTAGTGTTAGTTTGAAATTGTCATTTTTACAAAGAATTTTCTTTTAAAAACGTTATCGAATGCTATATGTTTTAGAAAAAATCTCATTATAGATAAATTAAATACTCGATTAAAAGCTGTATGTGTACTCTAACTGGTTTGTAGTGTACTTCGTTTTGATTTACATTTAATGTTTACAAAAATGTAGATATAATTCCCATGAGAATAAATCATCATTATAGATTGCTACGCACGAAAATAGATTATTAATATAATACGAATAGTAAATTGCATACTGTAATATCGAACCATGATATTCATTGCCGAGCATGCAAATCATGATTTCTCTCGACACCGGGTTATGAAATATTGTAATAGCTTTTAGAGCAGCTTCTTGTTAATTAAGAAATATCCATGAATACAAGTCGACCGCATGTAAATTAAGATAAGGTTGTACTATTAAAACTCAGATAAACTCACGAGGAATGAAAATAATAGGTATTGACCGTTTCATAAAGAAACGAAGCGAAGTTTGTATTAACTCGTTTGCAATACCAGAGCAATTCTTGCTTATCTGGCAATCTTGTGTCACCTATACGAACATAGATAACGCGGAACACAGCAGAATTGCAATTGGCGACAGAAGTATTCCATATAATCAAATTGCATTCATATTTAATAACAATAACAACATTTGAATGCGGAACAATGATGTTCTTGTCATCTGCTTAATATGATATTAACAGTTGTTCAATTTTATAATATTCCACAGCTAGAAAGGTAAGTCATATAAAGTTGATTATTTTGTTTTTTTTATTTCAGGTCAAAGGTAATTGTTCAGTTGTGAATAGCTGTTTCGAACCCTTATGCAATTCATTAAATTCTACGAAAACAATGACTTGAATGTTAATACATCTCTAGGCAAGAAAATATGAAAACTTTGCTGTCGTGTGTTATTTATTGAATAATAGTAATTGTATACGACTCAAACATAACTCTCGAATTCTGGTACAAAAGCTCTGTATATTGAATCTTGTCCTCCCTACATAATCGTGTCAATGGTATGGTAATCGTAATAACGCAATTTTATTGTCTTCTATATTGACGAAATTAAGTAATCAGGAAAACGATCAAACATATTATATTATTTAAGCTCTCTGAAGTCTAATATTATGAGCCCTTTGTTAGCGATGAGAACGAAGTCTCAATTTTTGAATAAGTCAATTATGAAATGTTAAATTATCCATTAAAAAGTTTGGTTATTTTGACTTTTAAATTCTACTCAAAATTGTTTAAATAAAATTGAATTATCCTTGACTTATAAATTAACCCGTGATGATTTGAAATCTAAAGAAACCAATACTTAAATTAAATACCAATTAGACGTAAAATATTTATATTATATGTATATCAAAAATAATTCAAAATATAATGCATTAAATCCAAAAGCACAACCACGACTGGAAAAAAGGAAACGTTGATAAAATAGATGCTTATTTATACCTCATTAAAATAGGATTACATTCAAGGTTTCAGATTGCAAAGAGAAAATAATTCTTACGATTTGAAGAATGATGAATTCTATTAAAATGCAAACAGGTCGTATTTTAATAATTTAAATTTAGTAATAATATTCTTTCAGTAATAATTAAATATTTATGATTTCCTTGTTTAATATTATTGTTTGTTGAATATACAACTATAGATACACTATTGTTTAAAATTTTACCAATAACTCCTATCATTTTTTACTTTCCCCGATCTTTGATTAGATGATGTTTGTCATACAACAGTAGTAGCACAAATATTTTGTTTTATTCAATATAAATATTTTCCGATGCCAATTTGAAGAATATACGCCTTTTTCGAAGCTATTTGTTAGTAGACAATTTAACTTCAACTTCTCAGAATAAAGATATACGAATGATACGGAGGATCGAAACATCACATACCTTAAAAAAATATTTTAGTTTTTCCGTTTTGGTTCTCGAATTAAGGATAGTAAAAATTGGTAAAAGTTTTTCTAAGTAATCTAAAGTAGGTGATTGAATAAGCATTTATTTGGTAGAACTCCATTATTATTATACTATAATTTGTAATATAAATTAGTATGTTAGAGTGGATGACAGGATATATTGTGTATCTTTTCTAATCCTAGTTGATTTAATGTAAGTTTAAACATACATAGCTTATGGCGAGCACTATCAACTTAACAATGCTCACCATGAACGTAACCGGTCCTGATCTTGATAAATAAAAAGTGGAAATAAGTACAAAGGAACATTGTGTTTTTTTTTAATATAATGCCTTTCTATCAAGTATTAATAGTGGACACCCAAAAAGTGTATAATAATTAATAGTACAACCAAGTATTTTAATTTTAATACTATGTAGGCTGTGTTTTAAATTGTATCAGATAAAATGGTATCCTAATTAATTTACACAATTCAATTTCATCAATGTATAAAACATTATCCGTTTGATAAATTACGCTCGTGATTCGTAGTGACTTGGTCGTCTTCACTGCATCCGATGAAAATATCTGTGCAAGTAAGCTAAGTTGAGTAAAGTACCTTCGATAAAGCGAGATCGTAAATAATGCCAAGGCATCTGACACGGGAGGCTGAGTGCCTTATATGGAGTTGATTTTGCCTCAGAGCTGCAAGTAGAAACTGTCTACTTAAAATTTAATCTGTATATGCTATTATTTTGACACGTGTGCCTTGCGTTTCCAATATTCTGTTCTAGTTTAAAACTACTTACAAAAACATTCAATTTAATTTAGAGGAAGTAAATCAGTTAACAAATCAATGAAACACTTTTGAAAATTACATTTATTTTAGCTGAAGCAATAAGTCACTACTTTACAAACTGTTTGACGAAAAATAAATTTAATATTAAATGATTCGAACATATTAATTACAAATAAATTTGATCGACATTTTAATTGTCATGGCTATTAAAAACCATTCGACAATTGATACTGAAGTGGAAATTTTGTATACTTATACAATTAAACTATTTATTGGTCAAAAGTGTACAATTTTTTATATTTTTTGTAAAACAAATTTTTATTTTATCATACGAAAAATACGAACTTTATCACGAATTTTTTACACTTATTGATAAAATTTCTATTCTTCTAAAAACTATTTAACAACTTTGTCAAGTTGATTAAAGTCCATCAGTGCTCTTGAATGTTTACAGATACCGAAACTCGAACTATGTCAAGTCAAGTAAAAAACGACTCAGAATTGATTTTTTCAAATATTTCCGATTAACTAACACGTTTGTATACCATCAGATCATTCCAGTTACTAGAATAATTTTATTGGATTTCACTTATTAATATGATGACAAGACTAATAATTTCAATATCCTTAAATTATTTTTCTTTGGTTTTCTGACTTCGACTCCGAATCCACAGTCCTGGGAAAAACCGTTTGAAAATTTACCAAATTTGATTTTAAAACTCCGTCAAGCTCCTTCAGTCAACATCCAAAATTGTATATAATATATATGTTTTTATCCCACTTATAATTTATTGCTGTTAAATAGACAGCTTTAATCCATATTTTGTTCCTATTTTCAAATAAATACATAAATAAAGGCTTCGACAAAAACCCGAAAGGTACCAAAATAATTGATTGGTTCTATTAACAGACCCGTTCACGTCCTAAAACCAGAACAGACAACGGCCCTCAGAATACATAATAAAAGCTCTCACTCAGTCCGTCAAAGTAGTAATTATTTATTCCGATCACAGAAAAACTAGTAAAAAACAGGTCGTTACGTGCTGAGAAAAGCTGACGAAAATGTGATAGATTCAGATCAGTTGTCACTTAATATTTTTTTAACGCAAAAAGTTTTATGGATTTTATTTCTTTTATACATCAGTTCTCAAAAGTCTCTTTGTGTTATACCTACGCGTCTGAAATTTCAAAACGGTGGAATTGTATACTAATGTAAACATATCCGTACAGATATACACAATTCCAATCAATCTTGTTGTGTAGAACAATAATTTAAATTTTCATGAGAAATTCGCTTTAAAAGTTAAATCGTAAAAATATGTACAATTTGTGTATGCCTATGACGTGGAGGCATAAACCCGCAGCCCGTTTCGTTTTTTTGTGTATTTTAAATGGACGATCTTAAAATAAAAAATATTGTACATATTTTTTAAAGTAATTCATTGTATTTAACATACGTAAGTAAGTTTTTTCATTGATGTAGCAGAATAAATCGTTTCATAGAAATAGGTTTACTCATGAAAATATGGAGATAATTTTTTAGCTTAATTACTACAAATGAGTAACTAGTAAAATGGTAAAACTTTTTCTTGGACTTTTCAATACAATCACGTTTTTACTCGGTGTTTTAGTGGATTTCATATTTTTATTTTACGGTGATAACACTATTGTAATGTGTATTAACTGAAATTACTTCACTTTTACGATACTTTAAGATGACTAGAATATTACAACGCATCTAACTTATGTTTGTCTAAAATACCACTTGGCTAACTTCACTTCTAATAGGCCCATCAATTTTATTAAGTATTATACAATCGAAAAATACAATGATCGCATTTACTTTTTAATTATATTTTGATACAACATACATACCTAGATACAATGAGTACAATAATAATAAATAAGTACACCTAATCTTTTTTTGCACGGTTTCAAAAATACAATATAATGGAACCTATCTTGTAAAAAGATAATTAAGCGTACTTTCAATTTAATTTTTCTTTGCGTCTGTGTATATTTATTTATTTCCCCAAAAAAAGTTACATTGTGATCACATATCATTTATTTTGTTTATGTCATCGCCTGTCATTAATTATCGGTAAACTATTTATAATAGCTTTTATCTTCTGTAAACTTTGCAGCGATTGTTTATATTATCCAAGAATTAAATTAATGATTCTGTCGGTACAAAAATATCTAAATAAACGCGCTCACAGTAATGAGTTCCTTATAAGAAATGGAATGTTTTTCATTTGCATTTTTTTTTAAATATAAAAAAATAATTATATTCTAATTCTTTGATTTCAATCATCAATAAGCCTCAACGCCATTGTATAATTAAATATTTAAAATTAAACCGACTGTATTGAATATGACACATTATTTCATACAATACATTGGAGAGGTGGTAGGAGGTCCAACTTCTCCTCCGTTGATGATGAGAATGACGGTCAAATATAAACATAAATATTTTTTAAAAATCACTACAATACTACGGTAAAACTTCGATAAAAAAATCTTCAGACAGCGGACTTGATATTTAACTTTCATTGACAAATTAATAAAACAGCCTGGTCAGTATACATGTTTGAATGCAAAAGTTTTCATACCACGGGTTCTGGATAATGATTTGATGTACCTTAAGCCTTATTCTATACGACCAAACATGTATTCTTCAATAGTGTTATAAATAAGATAATATTTTACAAATGTCTACAGAAAATCATTCACCTTGTGTAGAAATGCATAATGTTGTTTATTTCTTAAGTAAAACGTATTTGGAAAATCTATTTTACTAAATGAATAACACCACATCCACGATAGCATAATTCTGTTATTAATCTAAGAATTTCTATGCTTATTTATTTAAGGCCGTTTATTTATTTTTATAATTCATTCCTTTCACAAAAGTCTATTGTTTTCAAACAAAAATGCAAACAAAATGACAAAGTCACAGCTATTAATTTTCTTTTTTATGATGTTGTTAAATCAATAGGAAAACTGCGTATGAAATGATTTAATATTATTTGAAATATTATCGTATGCGTATAGATCGTTTCCTATTCATGAACACTACTGCGGTACTACTAATTATCCAACGTTAAAATGCCTATGTGATACGACATACAACGTTACTCCGGAAAAATACAATGTTTAATGTGTATTCGAAAATAACTCAGAACATTATTAATACGCTATGTTAGTGTATTTAAAGTATCTATTTTGGTTGTGGTCTTCTTGTTAGCACGAAAAAATAGTTAAATTTATAATAGTTATTTTAAAATTTGATTCTACTTTTCTGAAAAAATAATGTCTGGAACTTTATATTGTGTAAGTGAATTAAAATATCATATCTTGTAGATAGCATTTTAAAGTAGTGTATTTTTCAATTAAATTTAATGCTCCAGTAAAAACATATTATCTTCTGTGGCAATTGTCGATTTCAAGTTTCCCATAAATTTTTAATGACTGTTTCTTTTATTACCGTGAGAGTTACATTTTGTACCTAAATGTATCTTTTATCAGATTAATCATTTTTATGATTCCATTTACACAGAGGCCTCATAAAATTAACGATTGCATCAAAAATTCTTAAATTATATGATATAATAAAAAATGTTTCTTTAAATTTTCATCATACATACATAACATAATATCTCGAGTGGGCATTGTATTTTTTTGTAGATACGCAACACTGTTTTAAGCAGGCATTGCTTTTTCCTACATTTATCAACATTAGAAATAAAAATAAGTTTCTGTAATAAATGTAATATATAATATTCAGTCGATTTTAATATAGCATATAACTATACACATGTATAGATTATCTGTTTTACCTAGATAATACCTAGATGGTTTAAGTTGACAATTCTTATATTGAGCAAAAACAGTCCTGATAAGTGTTTTCTTTCGACAAAGTATGCTTTAGTATCAAGAATAAATTACATTGAACTATTAAACTTATTAAAATGTATGATTTATACTTTTTAAAGAGCATAATATAATTGATCAATTTACTTCTAGTAATCTTTGAATGAAGTTTTATTTCGTTGTTATTCATATAATCTCTGACAATAAATAAAAATATAGATTAATGGGACGCTGAAAAGTTTTTAGAGGTTAGCTTTATTAGTTCTGCCACTGCATAGAATAAATACGTTAACTTAAGATATCTACGTGTTTGTGTATTTTTTTGTATTTGAATTCATTAAAAGTGCCGGCTTGTATGATTCCATTAAGAAATTCTCCTATAAAATGTTAATGATCCAATTACGACACTTTGAAGTTTATAAAAAACACCGAAAGAATAATTTAAAAAATATTGTACCAAACTCAAATAATATTATAATATAAACAAAAGGACTCATCCATCATCACAAATCATTGTATTTTTAAAAGTACTACCAATGTTTTAACTAGCGTACATTCTTTCGAAACTGGTTAACACATTTTTCGGCTGTGGATAAAACAAATATAACGATTTACATTTTTTATTTATTTATGAATGTAATTTAATATATTATACATAAATATTCATCAAACATGTTTGAGTACGTACAAAAATGCGTCTTTTTATCACCTTAATTTCATTAAGCCCCTCTTAAAACTACTCTCTTGGAATATACGACTAGAATCGTGAGAATGTCTCGCAAGTGCATATTCACCTGCTCCCTCATTGTTGCATTTAATTAGTCATACGTGTCGTGTGAGTGTATATGCATATGTGTGAATAATACCCGAGCTCGTTAAGATGTTGCTGATTAAAATGGCTTTTTTAATTTGCTTTCGTTTTGTCGGTTCTTTATTGTTTGAGGGCAACATCGTGACGTGTCTTTTCATACGCATTAATTGAGTGAGGCTTACCGCCTTTTGTTTGAGAGATGCATTGAATTGAAAATGTGTTTGGATGGATTATTCCTATAATTATTTTTCTTTTATTGCTGTGCTCATTAAATAATTATTATCAATTTGAATTGTGGTGTATGTCGTACTTACTTGCACATTGTAACATTATGAGAGCGAATAAGTCACGCTATACAATTTACACGTGAGGAAAGAAACTAGTAAAAATGAGTATACTCATACCTCGATTTGAACGATGGATAGGCTCCGCAAAATTTCGCGTAAATCGAGACTTATAGCATATACCAAATTAAAGGATTGGTTACAAAAAATAAATATTCGTCTTCATTGAGGAATATAAACTAATACAAAATTGGGAAGTAGGTTACAAAAAAATCGCTTAAAGTGAACAGACACAATTAAACATGAAATTATCTTATATGAATATATATTAAAAAATAGTAGTGTGGGTTAAAATATAATCTATATATATAAAACAAAGTCGGGTTATTTACACCACGTATATCTCGAGAATTACTCCAAGGATTTCAATGATATTTGATTTATAAAATTCTTATTTACCTAGAATAGCAGAATAAGCATTAAAACATCGTAAAAATATCACGGAAAAGAAATTATAAAGAAAATTAATATCTTCATACAGAATAAGATTTTTGAATGACGAACAGCAACAAATGCTAAAATGTCGTAAGCTGGTTTCAGAAAAATCCACCAGATCGCACTGTTTTCTATATTTGTTTGTTTTTGCTTCTTTTGCATACGATTGGCTTATAAATAATTTTAAATTTAGAATATGGATTAGAATAAAAGAAATCGATGATATGAAATGAAAACGAAAGAAAATCGGATAATATTGAAATAAGGTTATGTTTATAATTAGGTATGATAAATTTTTGACAACAATATTTTGCACAAACGTTGCTTTGCTCTGAGATGACACTTTATTACACTTGGAACGCTATATCGAAGAAATTTTAACGTCAAAAGCAAAGCGATGCGGTTTCTGATCACCCGAATGCTCTTGGTCGCATTTACACAGTTCATCCGAAAAATGACGAATGTTTCTACTTGCATGTCAAGAGCTCAATTTGCTTGAAAATTATACTTATTGGGACATGCCAATCACTGAAGAAATTGTTTCTGAATCTCCATGTCAGATACGCACATTATTTTCTATCATTATTTTGACATGCTTCACATCGAACCCATGTGAGCTGTGGAACAAGTTCAAGGATGACATGTCGGAAGTCATTTTACATCGAATTCGTGTCAGTTCAAGGAATCCCGATCTCGAGGTGAATGAAGAGATAAATAACCAGGCTTTGATTTAGATCGAAGACATGTGTTACCTCATGTGAGGCATTTTGTTAATCAAGTTAGGAATGCCAACTTTAAACTAAATCGAAACTAAATCTTCAATATCCATTTAAAAAAAAAACTTTTAGGAATTTATGTCTCATGTTCATCACCGTCGCTAAAATATATACTGAAATGTGAAAAGACGAATGAAAGTACATAAAATCAGAAGGTATGTAAAAAAAAATCAGTATACTTTTCATGTATATTATATTGTTATAGAATACTATCAAATCATTATTTTATTTTTGATCCCCATATACAGTCAATCCTGTTTTTATGTGGTTTTTTTATGCGATTTCGAAGTAATGCGGTTTTTTAGAAATGCATTTTTTTAGATGTACCATATTTTACGATATAACTTGGCGAAGAAAGGTTTGATACCTTTAGCGAAAATTATATCGACGAATTACTTACAGATAAAGCTATAAGTGACGAAGATGTTCATAATTTTAATTTAATTATTGACAAAAAACCAGAAAACAATGACGAACTGAAAGAAATTCCAGTTCCTTCACTGCGAAAATAATTGAAGAAGGTATCCAACTTTTCAATAAATTAGAAGATCATTTCTTTCTAAATGATTCAAATTCTGATCGCGCATTCAAGTTTCAACGATAACTTTAGAATATATTATCTATATGGGTATAACAAACTGCATAAACAATTAATTATCGAAAAAGAAAATCTGAACAAACTCTGATCACTAATTTTATTGTTAGAAAACAACCATAGTTTTATGAAATTGATGCGCATACTATTTCTTCTGAAAAAGAGTGATTTAGAACCACATGCTTTAAAACACACATAGAATTGTAATACAGTGACTATTTTTTAATATTTTTACGCCGTGGTTTTCCCCTAATTTTCTTATACTTTGCGATTTAGTGTATATTTTAACTCGCTGTTTCAAAGTTATGCGGATTTTAAAATTTAAGTAACGCACCCCACTTTTTCTATGGAAAGTTTTTTTATGAGATTTTTCGTGGAACGCATTTACCACATAAAAACAGGATTGACTGAATAATTGTTTGTATGTGTGGAAGAATAAACAAAAAAATAATATATTTTTTTTTTAATAATAATACATCATAATTGGTTGAGTGAACGAGCAATTCTTGCAGCAAATAACAAAGATGTGGATCATTTCAACTTCACAATTCAAAATCAAATCGTTGGTCCACTGCATTCCTTTAAATCTATCGACTGTGCCACGTGAATAACATCAAAACAATGTAATTAAAATACTTTTCATTTTTAATTTTGCACATTTATTGAACTTAATTCATTTTGAGTATTCATTCAAACTGAATTTAACTCATCCAATAAATTAACACATTATTTATTGATTCTGAGGCGGTACGAAGTTCGTCGGGCCAGCTAGTTTATTATAAATAAAAAACAGCATTTTTTAAATATAATATACACACGTAAATACTCTACGTATAACTAAAACGGGATAACAATTTTAATATTCCTCTTTGACGCTGCTGTATTCTAATCTAACCAATTGTTTCATTAGAATTGGTTCAACATCATTATTATCATAATCATAATATCAAACAGTGGATTCTTTTGCAAATGCCCTTGTTAAATTATCTTTTCTCATAATTTTTATGTTTTATTTTTTTCAAACATTGTAAACTTTTTGATACTACCCATAAATGATTATTCAATTTCCTTAAAATTTAGCAGCGCGTTCGATATTTGAATCATTATTTAACACCATATTTTCTACAATAATTTACTGGCTTATTGTAGAACTTCAGCAATATTTTTCCAATTGAATCCATTTTGTTTGTCAAAACCATCAATATCACTATTATTACCTTTAATATTGACTGGCTGCTTATCGCACGTAATATACAAAAGTTTTCAATACATAATGTGTTTTTTTACCAAGTTAAAGTAAAACAGCGTAAAACAATGTGTGTCAATATAAAGCTCCACAATTGTTAACCAATTTTAACTGATTCAAATTTTCCAACACTAGAGAAACTTCATTTAAATTTCTTCATAAAAAATGATATTATTTAACATTCATTAACACTTTTCTAGTTAGCGATTTATTTTCTTATTCGTTATATAGAATGAAGTATTTTCGATGAGAAGATAATACAGGATTTAAAACAAAGCGCAGTTGATTAATATAACGACCAAAACTCAGTAAAGAAGTATTTTCCACGTATGGCTGTTATTAAATACGTTCAGTAAATGGTGTTTTATTACAAAATATACCTAGGTACTTGCATCCCCTTCATAATTGATGAACCAACTCACATAGCGAACTGCAAAAACTGGTATTCAGAAAGCTGTTCTAATGATTTAAAAACTAATTTGTATTTAATAATATGGGCCCATTAGAGGTGAAGTGAGGCAACTAGTAAAATGGTAAAACTTTTTTCTATGACTTTTAAGTACCTACTATCACGTCTTTAATTGGTGTTTTGTGAACTGCATATTTAAATTTAACAGAGATAACAATATTGCAATGTGTATTAACTGAGGTTATTTCACTTTTACGATAGTTTAAGACATGAAGAATATTACAACTTATTTTTTTTCCAAAATACTAATTATCTCACTTCACCTCTTATGGGACCATATTATGTAACATTAATTTTTCAACAATAATCAATAATAGATATAAAAAAGTAGACATTTCTCAATAATATTAAAACAATATAAGCTTCCAAATGGTGTTTTATTTTATATAATATATTTTTCAATATAAATATTTGGAACAGTTACATTTTGGAAGTTTTAAGCGTGTTGTGGGTACCTTTATTCACTTACTCAATCTTAATTAATACGTATTCGCAAATTGAACAATAGCTTGTTGTAGAACGATGCATATAAGGGTTTGCTTAAATTTATCTTAGTCTAAGATTTATTGTGTTAAAGAGAATGGATTAAGCAACCACGTATGCAAAGATATCTTAATGTATTCATATTATGTAAACGGATGATGTTCAAAATTAATATTCATTTAAAGTTTAGGGGCGCCAGGATATCCGCTTAGAGGCGAGTAGTTTTAAATGTACATTTGTTAGGAGTAAAAGTATTCCTGCCGACAAACACAATACCTAAATCAATCCACCTTCCGCGTAGCTTTACTTATAAAACACACGAATGTGAACAATGAAAGACGAATGTGGTTTAACCGTGTTCCTTAGTGCCAACAATATGTAATACAACCTCACAGCAAGCCGCGTTTCGGAGCTTTCAACCGAGTCGCAGAGGTACTGTAAGGTATTATGCATTCATAGTTAGTTGACTTATGCAATACGTGTACTCGGTATACGTACACTGTTTACCATGGGTTGAAGAAAGGTCTTGATATACGCAAGACTTGACGTAGGAAATATGAATGAGTAAGACGCTGTGGGACAAGTTTTGCGCAGAGGTCAACCGTTTTTTCTAGCAGCGAAGTTGTTTTATTTGAAATACAGATTCATGCACGAATATTTCATGAAATATTTATGGATTCCGAGATGAAAAATTCTTCAATAATAATTTTGAGATGGCAGGATAAAATAATGAAATAAAGAGGGAAGGTCGATTGCCAATCTTTTTACATGCAATTTCTCGAATTTGGTATTCTGGAAAAGTTTACAGTTATAAAGCTGTCATTATTTTACTAATGAGCCCTTATTAGACATACTAAGTGATTATTCAGTTCAATGGGTAATGTATTTTATTCTAATACAGTACTTTTTTATCTAAGATTAGAAAAAGACACAGAATTAAAAAAGGGGATAGTGAGAAAAACCCCATACAAATACGTATATTGGACGATAATAAACTAAATATTTTTTGTATGATTGTATGCCTTCTCGCTGACTTTCAAGAGTAAATTTAAAGTAAGAGGGTTTTTTAGTATATTTTATCAAAAAAATATTCGACTTATGACGAATGATACAATATATCTACATAAATGTTGTTTTAGAAAATGTTATCAAGCAGCCCTAAGCGACTACAAAGATACATATATGTTTTAGGCCCTGGAACATACGACCGACTTCTTATCTCCAAACCGAATTGCTTCAATTGCACATTTCTTCAGAAATAAGAAAAACTTCATAATTTTACCATTAATTCAAATTGAATGGTTAAAAAAATAAGCATTGTTACTTTTTTTCATACAAATAAATATAATGTTAAATGAATAAGTTTTTCTATCTGCTAAAATTGTCTCCCAAATAGAGCTTACTGTTATTAACCCTTTCAATACCACGTCAATATATCGTTCTACATTACGTACGGTAAAACACACATGCGCCGTAATTTTGGCCAGTGGCGGCCGGTCAATGTGGCATTGGATCAATGCACTTCTTGTATATGCAGGGGTGGTTATATTTAATGAAATAATATTCAAATATTAAATATATACCATTCACTCATTTTAAATTCTTCACGTATTTATTGTCAAAAAAAAATGTTCTAAAATATTTATTATAGAAAATAAATACATGAAGAATTTAAAATGATTGAATGGTATAAATCTTATGTTTGAATATTATTTCATGAAATATTACCGCCCCTACATATACAAGGGGTGCATTGATCCAATGCCACATTAAATGTGTACAAATAGATTACACATTAGTAAGCACACAATAGATACAAATTACCGCTCAATTCATTTTGCCACTGTACTACGATTACAGGTCGCTAAAAAATAGATAACATATCTCCGATCCATTGATACTTAAGTGTAAATCACCGGCAGCGTCTGATCAATATTGGTATCAAACATGTCGGATGGCGCCTGTATTCAGGTCAAAGGAAATGTCCTCGGATCGTAAATCAAACACGGCGCAAACAATTCGTGCAACAGTCCCAATAAACGCCGTCCAAATTTGCATCGTTCCGCCGTTTGTATGCGCTGTGGCCCATTCCCATATTCCGCACCGTTCGCCATGGCGGGGGAATGGGTGCTTTGAATGAGCTAGCTTAATGTACGCAATTATGTGGTTTGTTGCAGATGCTTTGTTTAGGCGAGGGGTCGTTAATATCGGTGCATATTACACGTACCTGTGGATACTCGTTACCTTATATTACTTGATACCTGCAGACGTCGCTGTGTTATTATTTATACACTTCGTTCGCGCGCTGGATGCACGGAATGCCAAGTGATGTGTGGAATCATTAAATTGGCAGACGATACTAATGTGCATATGAACAACTCGTTATAAAAACATGTATTTAAGTATAAACGTATGTATGTAGATTGATAAAACGCTATGTAGATTAGTATTAGTAATCCAATCTTTTTTTATGTGTGCATCTATATATTATATGTATAATTTTATATACTTTATATTTGGAGTGTTTTAAAAATATCTAGTAATTTCGTCCACGAGTTTGATGACATATTTTGTCTTCTAAATATTCACAGAATTTAAAGATGAACAATATATCAATTTTAATAGTCGAATTCAGGGGTGGGGAACCTTTTAATTTCTAAAGGCCACTTTCATTGATCTGATTCAACATAAGGCCGCAGTAAAGAAAAAATTGACACCCCCCTCTTTCTTTTCGACTGTCGAATATATAATGGGTTGGTTAAGGTCTTTTTCCAAACTCTTGCGTATAATATTTTGATCAAGTCAAAATGCCGCATCAGAGTAGCCAAAAGGCCGCAGGTTCCCCTCCACTGGTCTAATGAATTGAAGTTTTTAAAAATATATATATTTTATCTTTTTGACTATCGCTCAAATTGCTCTTTTTTGCATTATTTAAAATGAGATGGACAATATAACAGCTTTTATAATGTTCCTTTGTTATTGGTTTGTTCATTAAGAAGACTTTTTGCGTGAATATATCGAGAGCCTAGTTCAGTGGAAGGGAACCTGTGGCCTTTTGGCTACTATGATGCGGCCTTTTCACTTGATCGGAATATTCACTTTAATCAAAATATTATACGCAAGCGATTGGAAAATGAGCGCAATCAACCAATTATATGTTCGACAGTCTAAGATGGGGTGATGTTGACGTTTTCTTTACTGCGGTCTTAGTTTGATTTGATGATTTGGTATAAAATAAATATACTTTTACAACACTATTCTTTAAATAATGTGGATTCAACAATTGAAAAAACTTATATGATCAGTTCATTAATGGATATTGAAAAAAAAACTATGTGCGAAATGTAATCTTTCTGCGTACAATTCAATGGAGTGAATAGAAAGAGAAAGAGGTTTTGTTTATACGCGCAATTTTTCTAACTTGTTTAGAAGGCTTCGGCATAACCGGAAGGGTTGACCACAACGTCTCCTTCCATTTCCGCCGGAAGTCGTTTGGCTCGCATTCGGCCAGACGGTGAAATGAATCGTTCCCTGAGAGATTTATAACTCAGCTTGTGGACGAAAATTAAATTATTTTTCACTTTGAAGAAAGAAACTGCCCGCGAAGAATGAGACTTTTCTCGCACGTCCTGGGAGCTTTATTTTCTAAGTGGTAAACTTTGGCGGTGATATGTTTTTCCGGCGTCATGAAAAATACATACGATACATTCGACGTGATTCTCTTACTAAATTCTGGAAAATTCAGGTTTATACATTATTCCAATACAAATTTAATAATATAACAGAATGTGAAATATCAACAGCAAATTTTATACAGATGAATTATAGATGTTTCCTCAAGTATAAATTGTTACAATATTTGATAAGAAATTGCATTAAGCACAATGAATTCACATTGGTCTATGTCTTTAAGCGTTAATGCTTACCATTTTGGTGTGTACTAGGGCTTATACAAAAACCGACTTGTTTATAGACTCGTTTATGGAAAATTCAGCACAACCGGTTACGAAATTGAAAAACCGGTTTTTAAATGTCACAAATTTAGCAAAAAAACCGGTTTTGAAAACCGACAAGCCCTAGTGTGTACAGGTTTTAATTTCTGTACAGATTTTTTTGGTCAAAAAATTTATGCATTTGGGTACAAAGTCATGAATTTATTTTTTATATCAATAGTTACACCTTCGTATCAATCAAAAACGTTGTGAAATAACGATCCTTGGTGCTGTGTTTAATGCCGTTGGCTTACGCAACGGATCTCACGGGCTTGAATTCTAATGCGAACATATTTTTTTGTTTGCTATATCTTACCCCCATGTTCTCATCTCCGTATATCCATATTCTTTCCAAAATAAACAACTGACTAACATCTAGTAATCTTAAAAACACTCATATTGCAATCATTCATTATAAGTCCATATGTTTCATAATGTGAGTAAATATGGTTAAACAAAATTTGCATTCAATATTTTGAAGTTTTACTCTCGTATTTTTACAAAAATAATCTTATCAGCGAAATAAATATATTCTTGAAGACAAACGCAAAAAAAATGCAATTCAAATTTTAAAAAAAAACAAAGTTTTTTGGTTCTGCAAATATTATTATACTATAATTTGCAATACATATTAGGATGACAAGATATATTGTGTATCAAGGGATACACAATGTATACCTAACCTAACCTAACCCAGTTTATAATTAGAGGTGAGTTAATGTATGTTTAAACATACTTCTGATGAAGTCATACGCCGAAATATATGCTATCAAATATATATTAAATAATATATTTTTTTATTTTTTCACCTTATTACAATGGAGTTCTACTAAGTAAATGCCAATTCAATCAGTTAACCATACAAGTAATACTATTTTACAATAATGTAAATTTTCTTTATTGTTAGACAGCCATTATAATACATTGTAAGAAAAAAAAAATGTTTCCTTCAACTACACTATTCATTTTGAAAATATTTATAATGTGATTTATATGTTAAGTTTTTTTTATCTACATAACAAAGATGGTAGTATTTTATAAATGGCAGCATGTTTGTTGGTGAAGATTGTATCATATAGCATTGATATATTCTTTAACATGGTACAGTTTTAGGATTCATCAGCAATGGAAAATAAATGAATGAATAAAACGAACTCTATCTATTCCCATTTGATATTTCAACGTCAGAGATCTGTCGCTTTGTCCATATAAAAAACGGAACGTGCGGGGTAGCAGATTCATACATACTTTGGCATTCCCCTTTCCACAAATAAAGAAATATGTTCAGATTTACAGCTCATATGGGAGGAATTTGTCTTCTTCTTCTTCTATAGCCGCAAACATTTTTCTAACTTTAAGCGGTTCATCTGATGTAGGTCTTTATGTGTAACTTATATCATTCTATTATCGAATGTTTTATAAACATACTACAATACCGGAATAATCTTTTACTAACTTTTCTTACAACTATTACTCAAAGATTACGTAAAGAAAGCTTATTTATACTACTAAGTTACTAAAAAATGGTAGTAAATTTAAAAACACGTGTATTTTTTTTAGTGCTTAATATATTTTTTGTAAAAAAAATATGATTTAATGATATCTTTATATCAATAACTTATATATTTTTTATACGTATTTTTTTATCATTTTCTATTTAAATTAATGTGAATATACACCGTAAATATCTAGAAAGTTACAGTAGTTTCTCTTCTACGTATAATTTTCGAAAAACATTTTCTTTAATCACAACCAACATTAAATTTTCATATGATCAAGTTTGACGATTTGTTAAGAGCTTATTCCAAACAAAACTTCATGTTTCATTGATAGAATACGAGATTTTTTATTATTTCATTCATAAGAATTATCAATAACAATGTTTTTTTTTTATGATTTGTTGAAATTTGTAAATGAACAACCTTTAACATTAAACATTTAAGACAAAGGCTGCAAAAATTTCATAACTTAGCTGTAAACTATTAAATACCATACATTTAAAAAAAAAAAAAAATCCGGTTCTTATTTAAGCTTATGGACCTCTAATAGACCACCTCGACAACTGTTAGTTGTTTCACGACAGCCGTTTGATAGTCAGTCGCTCTTTCTTTCTTTTATAGAACGGATGTTACTAGTGGTTAACCAATTGCCACACCTGAAAAAATATTCAGCGTAAGCTAATATTCTCCAGTTCATAAGCCTTTGCTCTTTACTCTTTCAGTTCTTAAAATGATGTGTAGCGAGATCGAAAAGAAGGGTTAAGCAACTAAATATCTAGCAAGCCTTCTTAAAGAAGTTACCCTCTGTGGTCTAGTCGGTTAGAGCTTGCTCTACCGACCAGTTGGGTCTGGGTTCGATTCCCGGTAAGGTAAATTTAAAATTTCGATTTTCCAATTTAAATTCGAGACCTAAGACGTGGGTGTATCTGATGTCGATTTACCTTGAGTTTATCTAGAGTGACTTACAATAAATTCTCATCGATCTTTGGTGCATTGGCGTAAGCCGTAATGCCAAATAATTTTGAATACTTATTTTTTTAAAATAATAATAACAAAAATCTGTTGAGATGCTGCATATGTACATGTGTACCATATAAAAAGCTGACATGGTTCCAAAAAATGACCAAAGCGTCATATTAAAATCATTGCTACAAACTAGCACTATATTAATTTGTGCGTAATGCATCATGAAACGTTTTTCTAAATGATGAAAATAATCTAACCATGTTCACACAAATAATAAAATTAAACTTTATTATCGCACCTGAGGTAATAAATTATTCAATCTACCCTTTAGCTCGGTATGAAGGTACACTCTAAAAGTGTTGTGAGGTATTTTAAGTAGGAGTTACAAAGAGGTCCGTTTGTGAATGATAATCAAAAACACACTTTTTACCCTCCTCACTCGCAGCGTGCCTGCGATACCACTTACATTAAATTTTAATATCCATAATTAATTATGCAAGACTCTGTTACATACTGCCTAACTCATACACACGCCAAGATAAATAAGGGAGAAAGAAATAAATTTTATTTTGAAAAATTAAATATTTTTTTTCATCTTACTTATGATGTATCAAGTTACAAGAAATTCAATAAAATAAATGTATATGTATCATAATAGTGTTTCCCATTGTGATTAAGTGCTTTAAATATATAAACGGAATCAATTTTTTTTTTTTTGTAGATACACCCCTCTTGATTTATACTGTCAAAGAGATGCGTTATTCATTATTTTATTTATATATTTGAAGATTGTTCAAAACGATTCTTCAAAAGAATGATGTATTATTAAGTTAATTTTAATTTTGTACAAAAAAAAATACCTTGCGGCAGTGCCGCCTGTCAATATTTTTACATGTGATTATTATAATATTAATACATTTGATAATATTTTTTGCAAATAAATTTGAAAACGACTACTGTTTTTTTTAATACAGTAGTGAGTAGAACCTCGATATGGTGGACTGATTCGGGCGATAAGTAAATGCGTCCATTTAATTCGAATAAATAATTAAATCACTGTGCAGCTGTGTGAATCAGCACCCAGCGCTACAAACGTCAGTGCTACGTTCAGTCTACGAGCAGAACGGCATTAAAAATCAAATTTGATTTATTAAGGTATGACGTTGTTATTATACACAGAATATTGTTTATAAACGGTGATACTTGGATTCAAGCGCCTATAATATCAACAGGTGTTTTTATTTTTTTGCATTTTACCAGATATTTTGTCCGTTATGTCCAACGTTCGGTATGTCGAGGATTTACTGTATTTTTACTGACGCACAATTTTACAATCACAAATATAAGACTTTATAGTAGATTCTATTGGAAATATAGTATTATTTTTAGATAAAAGATTTCCATATGGCACGGTTTTATACTAAAAATATAAATGTGCTACAAACAGATTAATAGATAAATCATAAAGATTATGAACAGTGATTCCGTCGACAAAACAACTGGAAACTATTTCTAATTTTCAACTAGTAGGTAATAAATAAATCAGACAACCAACTCATAATTTTCTATCAATATTTTCAAGCGTGGCAATGTATAAACGAATGCTCACTTTGAAAATTTATTTAACACATTCGTTATTTAAAATTGAAACATTACTTTATAGAAGTCGCCGATTGTAAAAAAAACTGCGTATGAAATGCAGGGATAATTAATTTGCATCGTGTGGGGTCGTAACGGTGGGACGTCGCGTGCCCTTTATACATTACTGGACATTGACAGGCCCTCACATTGACTTACTTGAACACACACAAAAGCATCGCAAACCCTCCTTGATGGGGGTTTGCGTGTAGGCTCTTAGGGATAAAAAAAGGTTCTGCCTTTGATAGGCCTGTATATAATATATACAAATAATGATATTATTTTTTTATTGAAAAAGAAAACATGTTTTTTATTTTATAACATTTCAATTTCTGACTTGTTATATTAACATAATAAAAACATTATTTCAAATATATTTTTTTCGTAATGTTGTATTTTAATCCAGTATATTAATCCAGAATATTAGGTTTATTACGTTTTTAATGGAAAATTTGTATGTACAATTTCAAACAAATGAATCTCACAATGAAAGACACTTAAAGAAACAACACCCTATTGATGTTGACAGAATCACAAGAAATAAATTAACCAGTAAATTGAGAGCCCACTTTGCAGGCTGGAAAATATAAAAAATATTTAAAGTATAAAATTTAATTAAATTACTTTGTTTTTCACTTGTTGCGCTTAAAATTATAACCTTACGAATTTCTGTCTGATGATATGTCATAAAGCGGCAAAACACGTGTCACAATTTGTTTCACAAGTTGAGTAACAAATTTATCAAATTTAATTTTAATTATAATTAATCTTCCACAAAGTTACCGCTGACCCAATCGAAAATACATTTTTTTAGTGAATAAGTAAAAAAAAAATTGTTTTCATATAATATGTATATAGTAAAAAAACACTTTATCTCAAATAACTAACATATAATTTTCTATCAAACTTTCGAAGTGGAATAAGAAACATTTATTGTTATGTAATGCCCTTAAATGATCTCTTATTTGTGTTATCCTCTTTCCTTCAAATGTTTTTACGATTCGTTCTGCCAAGAACATGCGTCTGACAAAGGGTCATATCAGATAATACTCTACATTATTCTATTCAAAACATATGAAGAGATTATATGACATGCCTTTGAAGTTCCATGGAACATGAAGATGTACCAAAGAGACTTGTAATTGAGTTATGTATCTATTTGATTTCTTTTGATGACGCTGACAACGATTTCGACTCAGTATTATTTCCTGATCAATTACCGACATCTCCAATACAGGCAATCTATTTTTATTGCCATTGATTAACCCATGTTAATGTATCGTAGATCAATTTTGAAGATTGTCTCTGATTGAAAAAAATAAATCTATTTGCTTTCGAGGTTTTGATGTATCATTTTTTTTAAAACACTTTGCTTATAAGTTGGTTATCGAGCACCACTCGTCAAACACTTATTCGACGAAGTATTTTCGACATATTCGGCGGTAAGTTTGTGGAAGTTTATTTTTAACATAAAATTAATTTTGACAACTATGTGATTCCACTTGTTGTGTTCCAGAATGTAACACGTGTTATGCATCTTTGAAGAGCATCATCAGACCATCCCAACGTTTACGAATAAACTAGAAATTGATTTTATTTCTTATGTTATAAATGACAAGTACAGATAAGTGATCCACCTATCTAATTTAGTGGAGTAACATTGTTAAATTTATATCCAATGGAATTCAATACACAAAATAAAAGTAATTAGTTTTTGATTAGTACTTCCAAAGTTTGTAACTTATCCCCTCTCTGCATCTAGTAGCACAAGTTTTAGTTTATTCGTAAACGTTACGATAGTCTGATGATGCTTCTAAAATACGCGAAACACGTGTCACATTCTGTAGCACAACAAATGGAAAAACGAAGTTATCGAAATAAATTTTAAATCAAGATTATTTTAATATATTAGTTGTCACAATCATATTTAACGTTAACTTTTTTCTGTGTTCTATGCAATAATATTTTTAAAAATATTATTGAATAGTTAAAACATCAGTCATATGCAGTTATAATTATAAATAATGCCAATAGCATTGTAATTTATTTCACTTACTTGCATATTCTTGAATTTTAAGATGCTTGTGATCAGGAGATACACAGATTTAACGGTTGAAGGTGGGACAACCAGATGGTATTTTTTTAAATGAAATTTTATATTACCATTTTTAATTGCACTATTCTACATTAACTACGAATAGTCTATCAGAAAACAGGACCGTATTTTTTATCCTACGTTAGCATTGTAAAGTGATTTTTAGCTTAAAAAAACTACGTTTCATGTAAAAGTTTTTATTAATTTTGAAACTTTTGCGACCAATGCTAATTGACTCATGGACAGCACTATTCACGCCAACGAGCCTCTTTGCTCTTTTTCATGATATTTGAGCGTGAAAATTATCACTGATCATATTTTATTTAACAGTATTTAATCATTTTTCGATCTATAGTATGATGCAATTTAATTGATAAACATTGCTGTTGACAATGGTGGTTATTTTTCTAAATTACAGAAGAAACTGATCACAGAAATTTTCAATACATATCCAGGAAGCAAGATTTCATGTTTTCAATGCTATTTTATTACGGACGTGATTATAACATGCATAGTAAAACATACTGACAGTAAACATCACGAATGATGAAAGTACCGACAACATTTTCATGTAACTACAATAATGAATTTTTATGTCCTCTGTTAATTGTCTTTATTTTACCGAATTATACACGACGTAGAAACATCAATTTAATAAACAACAATATCTTTTAAACTATTGAATGAACCATAGATGTTTGATTTTATGAATATAAATATGAATGCAATATCCCAAAAATATTATATTTTACTTTCCAAACAGCTGAGGTTTTTTTTACAGACATCTCTTATTATGAATTATTTATAAATACAATTGGTAGAAAGAAATTGATGGCAAATAATATATTACATATAATTAATAGTATTTTATAGCAAGCCAAATTCATTTTATTCCATCTAACGAATATTTTGATGCCATAACGATGTGTTTGTTGTATTACTTGTATTGATTTATCTCTTTTGGAGAAGACACTTCAGTTTATCACGCGATTAATTTTCATCATTTATTTTTCTTCGTTTTCCTATCCTTATTTCTTTTATTATACGAATGATAATGCATGATAGAGCATACCAAGTGGAAACAAAATTACGTTTATATAAACATTCGTCTTAGAAAAGATTTTATCAAACGGAACAAATGGATTAAATGGTCAGAATTTAAATCATTTTTTTGTCAGAATAAAAATATGAAAAATCAGAAAAAAAATATTATACAGTCAAAATATTTTAAAACCATATTGCTTAGGTTAGGTAGGGTTATGTTTTTTTTTGATTTCATTTAAATTACGACTATTTTTTCTGACCGATCTATTAAACCCATTATAAATTCTGACCGGAAAAATACGAGCCGTTATCAAATTATGTAGACTCGCATTAAATGTCATGAATTGATTATGTGGCGCTTTTTTCGAGATGATTAACTTCGGATTTTTGTGGCAAAATTTAAATATTAATTATAGTCCAAAAATATTGTTATTTCTTAAGAAGTTATCCAAATATAAGATATAATTTTTTAAAAAATCAAATGATCATATGGGCCCTCAAGAGGACGAGTGAACAAACTAGTAAAATGGTAAAACTTTTTTCTTGGTCCTTTTAAGTACAATTACGTATTTATTTGGTGTTTTGGTGGATTGCATATTTTTATTTTGCGGAGATAGCACTAGTGCAATGTGTGTTAACTGAAGTTACTTCACTTTGACGATACTTTAAGACGTGTAGAATATTACAACGTATCTAACTTTTTTTACTAAAATACCACTTGTGTAATCTAATGTGCCTATATAAGATATATTTGATTATTTAGGTTTATTAAAGCTTTTAAAAAATAAATTGTAATGAGATTATTATGATTTGACTTACTTATCAAAATAATGTCTTGGTATTGAGATTTTTACGTAATTTATTTGTAAATATTTACAGAACCACACAATAATTTCGATATTAAATTCCAAGTTGTCTTCAATTTCATATTAAAATGTTTATTATCATATTTCACTTCAGATCAGCAGGATAATTATTACTTGGTGTATGCCAAGGGCCAACTTATAAAACTAGGTCAAACACTTTTACCAGGAGTTATTCAACCCAAGAGAATTATAATTTCATGTGAATGGAATCTTTCGTGTCTTTTTCACATTAAAAAAATGGGAAATTAAGGATCATTTAAACTAATGTTACCCATAAATTTATCGATAAAGCATGCTAAAAATGTTAATTTATATTTTAGTTGCGTCGTTTACCGTATAATACTCAATTTTCGGTATTTATTACTCTTGTATGAATTAAGCAGTAGGGGAAACTCCTTATTCTCAATGTTGGAAAATTTTCATTGTTATTTGCCACGAAATGTAGGTGTTTTACCATTAAAATTCGTATCGCGCTATCAAATAAAATTGTCGATAGTTTTTTTTTCGATATGAAATTCTAATTAATAGTGGTCTTTTTTATAAGAAATAAAATTATAAATATTTAGAATTCGTGACAAATTCTTCCGATAGCTTTGAGCTCAAGGATAATCGAAATTCAAAACGTAAACAGCAAACTTTCGTTTGCTGATAAATAATTTATTTTTGATAAATATTATTTTTATTCATTTATATGAGCGACACTCTGTGCCCACACTTTAAGGTTGATTGAAACGGTCTGTACCAGCCGTTCTCAACTTATGAAGCGGCCTAATCAGCTTTTATGTGCGGCCCAAATCAATCATCAAACATCTCGTATTGTTCTAGAAACTTTACCTAAACGAATGAATATCTTTAATACATTTGTACATTACGGAGCTAGTTTTTATTTTAAAATCACTTTATTATGTATAGTAAGTATGTGATATATTTACGTATTACTATTAATTTATTGCATATCACGCAAATCAACATGTGGCACAGAAGAAACAATGGTTGATTATGGCTGGTCTACAGCTACGTCTTCAATTAGGAAAAACAGTAAGTGACTGACTGAAGAAAATCGTGTAAAAAGAATTTGTTTTCAATTTTTTAACTAATTATATTCATAATTTATAACTGCATAATTTACATTGATAACAGCAATAGAGTTTTCATAAACACATATTTAAAAAAATATGTAATAACAAATGACATACTTAATAAAATTGCAATATAAATATATTTTAATATACTGCGTTAAAAAATGATGACATTAGTCTGTTGATTTGTCGTTATTAAATTACGTAGAACAGCCATTTCAGGATTAAACTTTATTTGATTGCAATGTCAAACAGTAGTTATGAAAGAAATAAAATCGTTGGGTAAGGTGACGTTATTTAAATGTGTGGGCCCTAGATCGATCTGGAAGGTCTATATTATGATAAATAAAAATAATTGAAAAGTTTTCTATTAAAATACTAAAAAGTTTACAGCAACAGTTATATTTTGATACCAATCGAAACTGTTAGAACTGATTATGTGCAATTTACTGGCGCCGATCAAAGGCAAAGCATATATTATTACAAACAATGGGAAATAGATAAAAATTCTCGTCGATGGTGCTTGAAACTCTTGATCGTATCAGAGATTTCTCGCCTCTCAATAGAATGACCATACTGCTTATGTATTTTCTCTCGGCTTCGAGTTGTTTGAATCGAGGTCGAAATGATATAACAATACCTATAACTCGTTCCAGCTTTTGTTTCTATGTTCACTGGAATTCGCTTTGTTAATCTGTTGATGCTCAGCCTAAGGTAAAATATTATGATGACATGCAGTCATGCTATGGGTTATCATCGACTTCAAAATAATGCGAGTGAATCTTCATAATAATTCACAGGAGAATTGTTATTGTTTTTTAAAGAATTTTCTATTCACTTAATACGATAAAATTGAAAATGTTACCCAATGAAAATCATTTATACGAATATTAAACAGTGGATATTGTAGAAAAAAACACATGTTTTGTTTTTGGGCACATATTATCGTATTTAAATTGATGAATATTTTCTTTTGGCAGCAGTTTTTCCTCCTACTATTTGTTATTGTGATTGAGTGACACTTGGGACGTTTTTTCCAAGGCTGTGAAGTCGGGTAAAAAATAACAACTACATCTCCGGTTTTAAATTAAAAACCGACTTTGAGTCCGATTTGATTTTTTTAATCATTTCAGTTTAACTTGCATATCTGCATATTATCAGATCATTTTAGTTTATAGAACAATTTTAGTAGTTTTCACTAAGCAATAAGATTAATACATAAACTGATATTTTTTTAATATCTTATTTTGTTTTGCTCCGATCTTTCCGACTCCCACACTAACTCTCCCTACGGCAAAAACACCTGGTTCCACGGCTTACGACTCTGACTCCTCAGCCCTGTTTTTTCTACAATATGTATGTATATGTGTAGTATACTACAATACTACACCATGTCGATATCTCAATTTGGCAAAAAATTACCTAGTGTAGTTTACTTCTCAATTACAGATACTTAAATTTTGATTTTATACAACGCGCATAAAATTTAAACGATGTTAGCATAAAAAAATATAACATTGCTTTGCCACTTATTGCATGAAAAAATATTTTGGCACGCGTTTTACATATTTGAGAAACATTTTCAGACTTACTGAGGGGCTTAAAAGACAAGTGGACCAATCCTAAATGCAAAGTTTTGGGTAAATTTAATTTCAAATAAGCATATTTTACTAACTCCATAAAACAACATATTTTTTCTGCACAAAAAAAGCGACAGTGAACACCTTAAAAGTGATAAAAAAGCTATACATTATTTGTATTATTTTTTTTTAGTTTTCACTCTTACAAATTGGAAGGTTTTGAGTTATCTGGTGATTTATTAAACAACAGAAAAACGGTACATGGACTTTTATTACACGTGATGTAAGTGGAAAATTGACTTTGGATATTTTTATACTCATGAAATGGTTATTGGAGAATTAAAAAAAGCAAAAAATGAGGGTCATGTTAATTATTATTTAAGTAAACAAGGAATAAAAAAGTTAAAAAAACATATTTTATATTCAGCAAAAGGCATTATTTTATAAAATGAGGTTGCTTCTGATTGTTTTTTCTTCACAAGTGACATAGTAATATTTATTTGGTAAACCAATGAACTAATGAATCATTTCAACCGAAAATGATTAAATGAAACATTTTCTAAACAAAGTTAAATACTGTAAGATATTACGTATTATATTTTTAAGAATAATGCATTAATACATTAAATTTTAATTATTATTGATATAGTATAAATCTATATAAATTCCAAAATACTTACGCATGTATTTCAAAAATAAAATAATGGATTTTTTTTCAGGTAAAATTTTTCCAAGCGAACGAAGTACGATATCAAATTTTCCCATTCGTGTTCCACGTACCTGTATCCAAGGTGTCTAACTATCATTCATTCATTATACATTACGAGCTGTTTAATTTTAGTTTACTGAAAAAACAAACAATTCATTATAGCCTGGCGACGTGTCGGTCACCCAAACAAGGCGATAAATTTATCATGATAATATGGTAAATGAAAATGTATTTTGGAAACGGTTTCTAGCCCTTGGCAATCACAACATTGTTGGCGCATGAATTCGAAGCGTACTCTTAAATTACAAAAAGAAAGACATTCTTATGTAAAATTTAAAAAAAAGCTTTTTGACCTAGATACTGACGTAAAAATTGTATCTCTACAATATTATCACATATTAATTTAAAATAAAAAAATCATTACAGGTACTACAAAACTACCAATTTAAAATTAGTTATTTTTTATTAACAATCAAATGACAACACAATCATAAAAAAATCAACTACATCTTGCTATATTGCGAAGTATACGTTTTAGTTAGGAATAATTTAAAAATAATTTAGGTACATATGTGTGAATTGCATGTGAATATGTGAATTTAGAATGCGCGTACTGAAGGAATATAAGTAAAATACTTGCATTCTCTAAGTCCTATTTTTGGGATCGAAGAAAAAATAACAATTCATATATACATATCACTTTTATGGTGTTTACTGTCAATACTTAGTGGAAAGGCTATATATTAAAAAATAAAATTTACATTTATTCTAATTCCTACTTTTACTGATTGATATCAGGAGCTCAAAACGAGCATAGTCATCAGACATATATTGTACCTCCAATTTTAAAGTGTGGCAAGACAAAAAATGTCATTCTGAAACAATTGGATTTCAAGGTTTAAATTGTTTAAACGGTTTTACCTTACTCTTAATTATTCGATTGCTTGCCATGTCACCTAGCAATTTTTTAGGTGCTAACCTCATAACTATTATTTATTCTTTTTTTTTGCGCAACACTTTATCAACTTATCTTTTTATATCTGACCGAAAATGCACATTCGTACAAAGAACTTTTAAACAAATGCAGGAATCTGCATCAGGGTACTGGCCGGATATCAGTTTTTTATACACCTGCTAGTCTCCCTCATTTCTTCTACCTGGTATTCAAAAATTACAAGTCAATTTTTAACTGTTTTATTTATGCCCATATGAAAAACTATATTAGATATAAAATTATATTTAACGTTTAATAATTTTGTACTATATATACTGTATAACATGCCTGCGTTTATATTTTATAAAAAAATCCGAATTAGAGTAAACCTAATTAATGTCATATTAGGCATATAAAAAGGCAACAAAGAATATATTATAATAAAATGAAAAGTAAAAATAAAATATTTTTACCGAACTCATATTTTAACGACTAGAATGATAATTAATGAAAAATACTACAGTCTTTGGTAATGGCACTTTGTTAATGGCTTATTGAAAAGCAGCCGTCCCTGCGTTATAACTTTTATCACGTGTCGTGAGGTTGACTGCGCCCCCTTGTGTCACCCACCCATCCATCAAAACCTCTTTTTTCAGCCCTACATTTTAAGGTTAAAAAAAGAAAATTCTAAATGGTTGAAGTCAAAGGGCAGCGATAAATACTTGCACGGATTAGATAAGAATGAGCCGCGCAGGAAAAGTCCGGGACGTTAAATGAAATAGTTATTTTGTATGTTTATTTTAACAGAGAATGAATTTGACAATAACATTGTGTACAGTTATAAATATTGCTATCTATTTAATCATGGTAGTTAAATGGATATTTTATTGACAAGCAAGGTTTTAATTAAAAAATAAATGACTCGATTTGACTAAATCCACACTAAAACAGCGACAACATTAAAGGCTTAAATACAATAAATATTTTATTTTATGAAAATAACAAATGAAAAAGTGTTCTACACAGTAATTATTTCAGTGTAGTTAAAAAATTGAATGAACGGAATCATGAATGTAAAAATATGATAAATCGTTACTGAAATAAATCTTAGAATTTGAACGATACAAATTTAGTGTAAGTAATTGAAAGTAAGGAACGTTTAATACAATTTGAAAAAAGTATGTTACGTAAGTGCCAACATGATATAAATTTAATATTTTTTACAGAAATGTGAGAAAGTAATTCATATAGATCTTTGCCATGCTGATAATAACTGACTGTTTTTTTTTTAAATTTTGTCTCCAAAATTTACGCTGCCTGTTTTATGTATGCTTAGAATACAAAAAACTCGATAAATTATTACTAGTTTTACCTTTAAAAAACCTGCTACAAAATGTAAGCTTTCGTATGTGATAAAATTTATTATGCAGCAAAACTTTCGATGAATACCACAAATTATCCATACTATTTTTTACTCTGTAAACATTTCTAACTGTCTAAAAAGTTTGGCACGCAAACCTATATAACCTATACGCACAGCGACTGGGAAACTTTATTTAAATGACAATATGTCATTTCTAATTTTAATTCAATTAGTTATGTAACATGCTAATTGATATTTGACTTCTAAAAACTCGGCTAATTACCACAATATCATGAATATTTTTTATATTTTTAATGAGTTAAAATTCTCAAAAAAGTGTCATATCTCGACCATCCCATAATTATTTATAACTTCGTTCAAGGTTTACGAAAATATAAAAAAATAAATCCGTGTGATGGATATTTTTGGTTGAATACTGTTTTTTACTGTTCATAACTGTAATGGATTCTAGTGACAGATACTTCAGACAGAATACGATTTATTCGTTGGATAAATCACCTTTAACTGTTCAAAAGCATAAAACACAAAATAATAACAAACTAAAACATTCTTTTACGAATGAATTAAAATTGCAAGGACGATATGAAAATAAGGAATAAGTGTTAATTAAAAAATATGAAACAATAAAAACCTAAATTAAAATGCTACTAAATAAATATAATGTTTTAGTGTTTAACATTGAAATTGTAAATCGTGTAGAATTATTAATTACCAGTTAAAATATTTAAGAAAAAAGCGTAATATCCTTTGTACTTATTGTCCATTTTTATTTACCAAGATCAGCTCATTTGACAATGCTCGCCATGAGCGAAACCGGTCCTGATTTTGATAAATACAAGTGGAAATTAAGTACAAAGTAATACTGTGGTTTTTTTCTCAATATAATGCATTTCCACCAAGTATTGACAGTGAACACCCTAAAAGTAAGGAATAAAAATATTATTTAGTAATAAATCAACTAAGTTTAATTGGTACGGTGATTAAATGTATTATTTTATCACTTTTAGGGTGTGCAGGTGAAAAGGCATTATATTAATAAAAACACAATATTCCTTTGTACTTCATTCCACTTTATTTAATAGGTCAAGGCCGGTTTCGCTCATTGCAAGCATTGTCAACTGATAAAAATATAATTTAACAATGCTATTTATACAAAAATGAAAAGTTGTAAACAACAATTGACATTGAAAAGAAATTACCAATTACATTATAAGTGATTCTAAAATAACACAAAATTGACAATGCTCGCAATGTGCGAAACCGGTCCTGACCTAATAAATAAAGTAGAATGAAGTACAAAAGAATATTGTGTTTTTATTAGTATTAATTTATTACTAGAGTTTTATTTTCGTGTTAATGGTTTCTTGATAGCGTCGACATCTGACTAAATCTGAAAATATCTGAAAAAAAATCAATACTACTATGTATACGGGGAAAAAATATGGTAAAACACACGAAACAAAATTATCTTACGCACTAAAATATGCGATTTTTTAAGTCAGCTTTTTCACTTTCCTAATCGATTTGATTGCAGAGCTTTTTGTAGCAAAATGTTTCGCTTTGTAAAAGCATTTTATTCGGGTCACGCCAACCGTCCCACCGATATCGCCAAGGTGAAAAATAACATTAATAAATAGGTTAATAATAGGTTTCAATAGAAATAGGCCCACAATTTTTGCTAAAATATGGCTTTTTTTTGATCTTTACCTGCTAACATATTATTTGTGAAAATTTCAAATTGGTTTGTACGAGTAACCGGATATTTATGGAGGTTTTGAATATTGAATTTACCTACATATATAATATAAATAATACAAAAAAATAAATTAGCAATTTATACATGCGCAATATTTTTTGTATTACAGAATACAAAGAAAAATGATTACGTTTTACCGACCGTGATAGCCCGAATATAATGTAATATATTTCACCTTAAATATTTTACATTAGTGCTACAATCCAGCCCTTAATGAAAAATAATATTAGTATATTATTTTCATAAATACATATCGCCTTTTTTATACAAATATGTTGCTTATAAAGCTAGTATGCTTATGCTGAAGTTTATTGATTAAAGTCGGATCACCGTTCAGATATTTTCGGCTGTAGAAAAAGTGTCTTGGATTCAACGTTTATTAGACAAACAATCATTAAATAATTGCACCATTACAATATTTTACCGTAGTATCAGTATTAAAAAATAACTGTGAGACTGTCTTGAATGCCGAACGAGCAGCTCTTTTTGCTGCGGTCCGCTCTCATAGAGACCCAATAGGCCACGTTGACATTCGTAAGGCATTCGATAAATTTGCAACATCATATTACGGGGAATGGGATATTCTTGATTACTCTTTAGATTCAACGCGTAGTAGATTAAACTCTACGGCCACGACGGATTCTCAGTATTTGGATACACAATATATGTACTTAATATGACCTAAACTAAATTGCTAAGAAATTCGCATTTTTTTCTTTATATCTTTATCCTGTAAAAGATAGGTCTCGTGCAGCTCTGTACCAAACCAAGAATATGAGTAGTATTTTTTTTTTGATTGTTATTATGTTATGAAAAGCTGCTGCATACACATAATGGATGATGCTGGTACAATCTACAACCAACTTGTATAGAAAACATGCGCTATGAAAGGGGGCCGTCAAGCAGCAGCTGCATACATGTAACACGTTGTGGTGAAACAAACAACTGCATTGAAAAACAGTCAACATATATAAGTAGATTTCAAAATTTGTATTTTCCATTCCAGCTTATACTAATGCACCATTTTAAGATTGAAAGATCACACGAGATAAGCTCGATGAAAAATTTTCGTATGGACCCAAGATGAACTCGAGGAGAATTGACGTCTTAAACAAGCATGCCATCAATCTTGAATTCAAATCGCGAGATCCCGGTATTTCGATCTCTAAGCATTATATAATGAGAACATTTTTACTATCATTGCTTCATTTCTATTAAGTTTTCTGTTTTCATTCTCATCACAAAATAATGGCAATGTTAAAGCTCATTTATTGGTTCCGTATTATGGAATATGCAGCAGAAACATTCAAAAACGTTAATTTTAATACAGGTCTTCCATGTATGGTGACCAATAATTTGCATGATCCCACCGGGTGCCAAAAATGGCAATTTCAATTAAAGCTCGGTCGTTGAAATCGTCCATTAAATCAATTTAGCACCTCATTTTGTCCGGTTACAGCGGTACGTTTGGTGCATCTATCTGGGGAAAAAAATACCTTAGGTGACCGCTGCACGTTTTCACAAAAAATGGCCTGGATACACTACATTTCACTTAAAATACTCTAAGTACGTATTGTAAAATGATTTCTGTGATATAAGTAAAATTTTGTTTTTAAAAATTATTCCAATTATTCATATTTTTTTGTTCCTTATTTGCATCTGGAAATTAGTTGTTTCTTATCCCAAAGTCTAGAATGGATCTACTACTCGAAAGATTTTCAATAATTCTAGCATAAATATTACTACAAAAAATAACGAAATTTTCAGAATGTACGGCTCAGACACAGAAAGATATTCAAGCCCCCCGATTAGGGATTTCAATCGAATATTCGGCTCTTGATATTCGAATATTCTAAGAATTATTTTTAGGGTGTACTTGGTGGATAGGCATTATAGTCAAATAATAAAACACTTATTTTTACTAATTCCATTTTTCATTTAATATGATCAGGACTGGTATTGTTCATGACAAAAGTTTCATTATCAACTGTTCACTATCAGTTGACAATGCTCAACACGAGCGACACTGGTCCATGTTATATTAAATAAAAGTAGAATAAGTACAAATGAGTATCTTATTCTTTGAATTCAAATAATTATTCTTTCTATAAATGATGTGTATAAAAAAAAATGTCTTCATTTGTATTGATATAATCTATTTTCTTTATATAACCAACATAACCTCATATGGGACATGCGCTTTATAAAACAATGAATATATTATGTATACATTATAGCCGCCTATACCGCCTATGTGGTCGAGTGGTCAACGTCGTTGGCTACTGCTACGGAGGTCACGGGTTCGAATCCCAGTACGGGCAGTTTTATAAATTGATTTTTCAATCGATTTATGAATTTCTGTTCAAAGGCATGGATGTATGTGATGTCTTGAATTCCCCCCTCCCACCCATCCTATCATATGAACGGGGCGTATCGAGAGCGATTAGCTAACCACTAGTCCTGTCCTAGTCCTTTCCTTCTATTCCTACTCTCTTTGGAAAAAGAGAGGTTGAGCAACTGAGTAACAAGCAGTTCTCGTAGAAACACTTCTGTTGAGATAAACTCCATTAGGAGTCCATATGCTCCACATTGGGAGCGGATATGGTTAAAAAAAATACATTATAGCAGGGCTGTGGAGTCGCGTGAAAAAAAGACGACTCCGACTCCGAGGAAATTTTTCAATAATTTCATTTTAACTTATATATATGTATACCATCAGATCATCTTTAGTCAGCCAAGCATGAAATGTTAACACTTTTGACTATTTTGTTTAAATACACATCATTAAATATATTTTTCAAAAAAAAATCGAGCCGCTCATTTTTCACGACTCCGACTCCGGCCAAAAAATTCTTCCGGTATTCAAATATTTGTTTTCAACGAATATTTTTGCTACCCCTACCTCCAATAGATTAGAGACAATTTGTATTTAATTACTCAACTCGTGGTTATGACGTTTATTTAAAAAATTATAACATTTTTTTGAAAAAAATATCACGGTTAATAATTGAATATAATTGAAAAGCGATTGAAAGTTCTTGTTACCTGTTAAAGATACCTGTACACAACTACACTTACGAATTAGTCAAATATAGTTTACTAGGGTAGCTTTCATTAACGAAAACTGGCTTTATATTCTCCCTCCTTCACCCAGTGCACGTAACTGTACCGACCAATTCCTATATTATTACTGCACGAACTAATTTGAATTGTGCTTTTATGGGATTTACATACATTTAAAGGCAGTAAAACTTTACCCGTTGAGGGTAAATAAAAACACGGTAAAAATAATTATTGTAGTGTTACATACTGTTATTGCTCTTTTACGGGAAATATAAACAAGAATAAAATATACGCACTTTGTTTTAATTAATAAGCAAAAAAAAAACGTTCTGAATGTTTAGTTCACTTTAGTTCACTCAGCTTAGTTTTGGAAGGAAGATGTATTACATATCGATTGTGGAAAGGAAAAAGGATGTAATCCACACATTACAAATTTTACAAGAGACACAAAAAACGTTTTATGATGATTTTTTGACAAAAGCAAATTTTGAAATATACACAACCTTGAAGTACATGGAGACTAATCAACTGGTTTTTAATTGACTTTATCTGATATTAATTGAATATATATTTAAAAAAAACCTTTTTTTATGTATTTTTTCCTGATTGCAATGGCTCCTTTTTTTCAATCTTAAAAGCTAAATTAAGATACTAATTCGGCATTTTCTATTTTCATCGTTTTGATAGAACGTGTATCAAGTTGTATACTTTGCGATTATCGATTAAAAGCTGTTTTGAAAAAAATGTGGATTACGTCCTTTTTTCCTTTCCACAGTCGATATATTAATGATTGTTTTATATTAAAAACCTTTACTATCAATTTTACCTGTAACCTATTTTTATTACTATAGATTTTTTGTTACTGACTGTCAATCTATGATTAGATTTAAAATAGTATCGCACCCGTTTTTTGCCGTGTAAATTAAATAAAACTTTGTTACGGCTCTTAAAATTTTCAAAAAACATTTTAAATCAAATTATTCTATAATTATTAGGTACCAGAAATGGTAGACATATTTTTTGACTTCTCGAGCGCTTCGCTTCTTAACCGAATAACTGCCATGAGCGTGCTAGCGCGCTTTATGATACCGTACCCGCAGGGCCGGCCATACAAAATGAGTGTATTTACGCGCTCGTCTTCACACTCATTATATTAGGCCAAGATCAATTATTAAAATAAAACAAATATTTTGTCACACATTGAGAAGAATTAAAAAATATTGAACGTTAACAAAATAAAATTTTCTATGATTAGTTAAGTGGCAACCTTGACGTTCCGTGAAAAGCTTAGGTTGTTTCTTTTATATTTACTTTAAATGGCGGCGCATTTTGTCATTTGACACACTGTGTATTAATTTGTTCGTTAAAGTCTTTATAATATACTTTCAATATATTTATTAGGTTTCATTTTCCGAAGAAATTTGCAGCCTGCTGGATACCATCATGATGATAACTAGGGGAGTTTTCTATTTACTGCCCTGGTTTTAAGTTATTCAGCGATAAACAAGTAATATTTGACTACACAGTACTTTTATATTTCACTTCATATCAGTGGTGTCCAATGTTCCCTCTAAGACAAGAGGGGTAGCTGCGCGGAAATTTCAAAGGCTGCGCGGACCGGTCAAATATTAATTGAACAACTGTCTTGTAGCGCGCGCCAACCCGGAATGAGTGCGCGGGGGCTTCCCAACCGCTGCGCGGCCGCGCACGCGCGCAGCTTAGTCAACACCACTGGTGTTTATGATTATGTTTCAACAAAAAAACGGAATGAATAATTAAAGTAAGTTTGTATGTACGTATTAAAATATTTCACCTTATATTTTATACCTAAGTAACTCATCGACATTTTAAGCGATGCACTGGTTATATTTATTTACCGGCTCTCGTAAATACGTTAATATCATTTTATTATGTATAAAAAGTTCAATCCATCCAAAATAATATATAAGATCAATGAACTCATCCCCTAAAGAACTCATAGCATTTTTAAAAAATGTTTTTTTTTGTATCGATGCAAGGTCAGTTGTCTACCTGTAACTTTTTTTAAGCGCGTCGCTCAATTTTTTACGATATTTTTACGGTTTTGGGTTTATCGTAGGCATGTCGACGCACAGACACGTTATTTTGATAACATCCAACATTCAACATGCTTCTAATAGTTCATTCATAAAATAAAGCACACTTTTTAACACGTGCGGCATGCCGGATAATAAATAAATAAATAATATGTCAGCAATAAAATAATGCTGGTACATAATATGAAACAGGTATACAGATACAAAGAAAGTATTTTAACCCATAAAAAACTAAAAATGTATATTTATTTACGCGGCATGCCAGATAATAAATACATACATAGTATGTAAATATTATATTGAAAGAAGTCAAGATATTATCCACCTGAGTAAAACTACTTGTATAAAATTATAATTTGAAACACACATAACATAATAATAAAATAAGTATGGGGCTGCAAGACGTTTCTGCATTCTGGGTTTGTAACGGCTTTAGGACAGCCAAAAAATCCCGATTTTAAGTCTTAGCAGTTTCTACATTGCAAAAAATAAATAATATGTATTTTTTATTGTTGATATTTTGTTAGGTGTACATAAGCTGTGTTAATAAACTACCAACCAAATCATCAAATACAGTCATCAAATACAATTTCGAATGGAATATATAGCGGCCATAGCATATTGTACACACCGGTTCTCGTTCGATCACCAAAAGGGTCCGGACTTTTGAGCTATTTAATAAATGTACTGTTTTAATGTCAATAAATCTGGTAGCATATTATAAATATTACAAACAAATAATAAAAGTATGCGAAAAAATAAGATGGTGTAATTTAAAACCAGTTAATTAACTTTTTTAACAATTCATTTTTTTTTAATATTGGGTAGGTATGAATATACTTTATTGAACTAAAATAAAAAGAAGAATTTTTCTTGTAAAATTTAAGAAACGGAATTATTTTATATTTATTTATTTCTCTCATGTACTTTTTCTATCACCTGTGTATTTCAAGCACATAAATTATTCTGAAAATATCTGAATTTTTGAAATCTGTCTAGCGCCACGCAACGATTGAAATTTTCACCACAGTCCCTAACCTAAGTGGGTGTGAGGCAAGGATATAAATTTAGTTACCGCAGGTGCCGTTAGATGACAGGCTGTACATTTTTCATACTATTTTTTCAGCACTATTTTTTTATTATCTTTTACATTATTTATTACGACTGCGTGATGGCACAAATATTTTACCATATATATTTTTTTTTCATAAGATTGAAATATTTTCGGTCCTATGCTGTGAAATGCTTTGAAAATTCATATTCATCATACATATAATAAACAGTAACAAGCCATTTTATAGAATTGAAAAAGTGGGTTTTTGTGGGTGAGTGGGCCGGAGTCATAAAATTTAATCTTATATCATATTAATATGAAACGATTTATTTTATTTTGTTATTTTGTATTCATATTTTTTCCATGAAATGTTTTTTATACAATGAGGAAATTAACATTTTCTTAAGTAATGTAAATAAAAATCTAGGAGAACAAAAATAAAAAAGAAGACAAGTCATTTTATTAAAATTCATTTGGTTACATTTTAACATGGAATATATGGTTGAACAGCCATAATAATTTGGATTTTAATCAATTAATATTAAAATTAAATTCTCTCGTTATCTTTTACTGTTTATATAGGGTTAAACAATCTTATCTGCCTGCAGAAAGGAATTTTTTCCTAATCTCGAAACAGTACCAAAAGATTGTTTAAAAGAAGCAATTTTGGACTCAATAAAAATAAAACAAAAAATCGATTCCGTATACATATCGACTGTGGAAAGTAAAAATGACGTAGTCCACAGTTTTTTCAAATCAGCTTTTTTTCGATTATCACAATATATACAATTTAATACACATTCTATTAAAAAGATTTAAGCTGAAAATGACAAATAATTCATAAGTATCTAAATTTAGCTTTTAAGTTAAAAATCGAAGTTTGAAAGTAATCAATACTGGAAGAAAAAAAACTGAAAAAAATATTTAATTAATATAAGATAAAATCAATTCTAACCCAGTTTATTATTCTCCATACACTTAATGTTTGTGTATATTGCATAGTTTGCCTTTGGCCCAAAATCATCAAAAAACGTTTTTTGTGTCTCCTGTAAAATTTGGTGTGTGGGTTACGTATTTTTTCCTTTTCACAGTCGATATAGTTCCAAAAATGAAAGGGCAATTAATATTTTTTTTATCAACCCATTCGCAGACAAAAAACCGTTTTTATGAATAAATCTTTTCACTTTTTTAACATACGTTTGTCGCTTGAATGGAAATTAAAACACTAAATCTTATCCCGTCTCGTCATCGGCTGCGTTTGTCACTCTCACATCTTGTTACGGATAATGAAAAACCACTAGAATCCACACAACTCAAAACATTTGTTTATTCATCAATTTGTCATAGAATTATGTATTATATAATTACTTTCAATACTTCTTGATTCAGCCAATTAGGATACACAGGATCTAATGGGGTACTTTTTTCACATGGCACTTTACGTAGTCAAGTATTTCGTAATCGTTTTAGTAATTATATGTGCTAATTGGTTTCAAATACAAACATTTGCAACTAGATCGACGATCATCATTTCTCATTCAAGGTTTCAATAAACTCTTAATACGTATGTTGAATGTTATCTCTGTCAAAATTTGATGGAAACACATAATATTAAAAAAAAATATTTAAAGTATTTTTAACTGATGAAATGTTTTTAATTGAAAATGCTCGTGTTGAGTGAAACCAGTATTGATCATATATTAATATTTACTGATAAATTGTTGAGATGACTAATACAATAAAAATGCTACTTTTTGAATATTTTATATTAACCAATGATATTTTATATTTATTATAGATTATTGGACCAATGTAAGTGATTATAATTTAGATAAAAAGTTAGATACGCTGTAATATTCTACATGTCTTAAATTATCGCAAATGTGAAGTAACCCCAGTTAATACACATTGCAATAGTGTTATATCCGTAAAATAAAAATATACAATACACCAAAATACTAAATAAAGACGTGACTGTACTTAAAAGTTTTACCATTTTATTAGTTGGCTCACTTCACTTCACCTCTCGAGGTCCATATCAATTACACCTGTTTGTAAATAAGTGTAATTTGCTTAATTATAGGTGTCGCTGTAGACCACTAGGTTCACTCTGAATTAAAAAATAGTTTTCTTAGTATACCTGCATATTTAACTATACAAAATTTAGCAATATATATTTATAAATTTAAAGAGTAATAAATATTTAAGAAATGAGTATTATCAGACATAATATTTGGGTCAAAATATAATGAAATGTGTGCAATTTGTATATCATTTATGTTACTTCACCAAATATATCATTTGGAATCAGAAGTCTAAATATGATTTATATTAGTGACTATTCTGTGCAACGGTCTAATAATGTATATTATACTGTATAGACCTACAGCGAGTCAAGTTTTACAATGACTTATAATGACGAGTTCAAAATAAAATACTGATCCTGGAATAGAGTCCATCCTATTAGTTGCCCCGCTATAAATTTCACGGCCAAGCGGCGTCGGCTGTCAGCGCAGACAGGGCGTCGGGACGCCCAGGAAAAACAACTAATCGCCGACGTTTGCTGTAATTAATTGGCGCACACTTCAACGTCATCGTTTGCGTGCATGGCTGCTCTTTGAATTGCAATTTTTCTGCAACGATATTGTGCTTGCCTCTTAGGCCTGCATTTTACGCGTAAACGAGTTAGTCGATTAGCTGTTAATTAATTTTTACGACACTACCAACACAAGGAGAGCTTGTCATTTTATTTATGGTAAATAACCAGAACTATTTGTTATAGAAATAATGTCAAAAGAAGAAAAAAAGAATAACATGAAATATTTTATTTAGTACTAAAAAGTTACTACGCATCCATCATACATAATAAGTTCCGAAAACTGCAATCATTACAGGTGGCTTAGCTGAATTACCATTAATAAAATATCTCCTCATAATGTAATTTATTTTATTTATATTGGATAGTAATAGAAATAACGTCATTGTAAATACGTATCTCATAACATTTTTTGGATTTATTTGAGTATTAAAAGCTAACGATATCTTTCCTCATTGACATTATTGACAAATTGACATTATAAGCACCCATGTCTTAGGTCTCAAATTTAAATTGAAAAATCTAAATTTGACATTGACCTTACTGGAAATCGAACTCAGACCCACCTGGTCTCTAACCAACTAAACCTCATCTTCTTCAAATAATAGGGTAAAAATATCAAAGTATTTCAGTTCTACAGATTTGAATCTCTGTATAATTGAAATACTTTGATATTTTTACCCTATTAAAATGGAGTTCTACCAAGTAAATGCCAAATCAATAAATAAACTTATCTTCTTCTATTATATATATGAATTTTGATGACTTGTATTTTACGACGATTAAGTTTTTGACATTTTTAGCCGTTGATAAAAAAATCTAATGTGAAAGAGAAGATTTAAAACAAAAAACTAGTCAATATTTAGATACGTCGTGTCAATAATTAAAGGAACAATATTTTTCATAAAATACACTATAAGATTTATCGTCCAATATTTTATGAAGAGTTACATCTTGATTATATAACAGTTAAGTTGTCAATAATTTCCGAAATATGACTACATCTATCTGGTAATGAATATGTGTTTGATGTCGGACAAGAACTTAACAAATAAAAACGGCTTTCGCAAATACAATGACAAATCAAAGAACTTTTTTATTTACGACCGGATTTAAAGCTGAATTGATTTTTTAGACTTCCTGGCTCCATTACTAATCGAACGGTTTATTCGGTATGACGTTTTTATTGCTTCTAATGAAACAGGGATCCGTAAAAATACGAAGTGTTGGGTCGTTAAAAAATCTCAATAACCTTTAAGTCAGTAGGGTTATACGCTGACAAATTCTCCGCCAACTTAAACTCCCCATCTAAATGTTTTACGACACACAAATGTCTAAACATTTGTAGATTGTAATCAATTTGTGCTTGATTTCTTACGACCATACAACGCTGACTGTCATATTCAGGACCGTATTCAACAATTGGAAACTTTTTTAGTAATAGACTCATTTTCATAATAGTGGTTTTGAAAAAAAAAATGTAATAGTCAAAAAGCTGTGTAAATTGATGTTTTACCGTAGGGTTTATAAGTTACATTTGAAACCGATTTGCTAAAATCAAATTACTTCAAAAAGATGAGAGGAATAAAGAATAGGTACATATTGTATAAAAAATAGAAAAGCTAGAAAATCAATTTTCGTTGTGTTATCAATTAGCGAAAACTTTATAAAGTCAAAAAATTAAAATTAAATTGAAATGACAATATTTATTTCAATACTTCGTGCATATTAAAAAAGTTATACTTTGTTCCCCTTGTTCTTCGTATTGTATAATTTATTACTTAGTAAACGATACGATCACATTTTCGTTGTTATTTATTTATTTATTGGATATCAAAAAATTTAAATAACAAACATAGTTGATACAACTTTTGTTTAAGACTAGGAATATTATTATATTCTGCATTAAGTTTGTATAGTAATTATTAATTAAGTATGCATGCCCAACGCAAGTTATGCAGTTTCTATACCATTAATAAAAATAAAGAAGTCGTGATTTTAGGTAAGATTTGTGTAATATAACAAACTTTCATACTCTTAACGATTTTTTTGGAAAATCAAAATTATGATACGATAATATAAAAAGTTGCCCTGTGTTGGGATAATACAATCGAAATGTAAAAAATAAAATAAATCACAAATAATTAGTTAATTATTTGTCGAAGAAACGTCACGCCTATGACGGTTCTGGTGACACACTCAGAGGCTGAAAAGTTAAAAAGTATTTCTAACAGGAACCGCCCTACACATGTTAGCTTAACAAAACCTAGCATAAATAATATCAAATATAGAGAGATGGCAAGCTTTTCTACCGAATTTAAAAGTCCAATATGCTTAGATTAGTATTTTAAAACCACATTTATTTACGTCAGTTTACATCTTCAAAATGAATAGATTGAATTAAAAATATAATAGTAAAGCTGCAGTTTTCTACGACTGGGTAGGGATTAATTTATTGTTTTTCCTTTCATAAAAAATGCATTGACAATTATTTATTGTACATATTTGTATTAGCTTTTATAAATAAAACCAAATTTTCTCTAACGTCATAAAATTACGTTTCCTTCACAATTTAAAACTTTGAGATAAATTTGATTGTATCAGACTTTCTATATTGTTCTAAATATAAAATAAAAAAATGATTTTTAGTCGATTGATGGAACTCTTAAGGCTCTGATCCTAAACAATTTCTCCCTCACATCCAACTCAAAAAAACTAGTCGTAGCGAAAAAGATTAGCGTGCGTTTATCTTCACTCTCTTCGAAAAAATTAAGATTGAGAAAGTTAGTAACCAGCAGTTCTTGTAGAAAACTTTCTGTAGAAATTTATCCATTTAAATGTCATGTGCTCCACATTGCTTTTGTAGAAACTTCGCAAATTTCATACTTGACAATAAAATGTTGAAACATCGTTTGTCAATTAGTCTTTCACGAAGAATAACAAATAAAGCCAAAAAACGCTGCCAAATAAAAGAGGAAAATTCCGAGAAACTTTAATGGCAAACAAATTATCAACGGGAGCTATGAGAAATCTCACAGCGTGGAGAAGTATCGGCTTCTTGCTAAAACATTAAAATCAAAGCCTGAATCACCGAAAATTAGCCACCTCATTGTTCTTTTCCAGATGCATCACATATCTAAAGTATACCTTCTGTGTCACCAAACAATAATTAAATAAATTGGGTGCTATAATATATGTTGATTTTGTATGTTACGTATATACGACTTCCGCGCTTTCGAGTTATGTTCAATCAAACTATCATGGACTAATTTTCTTCCGTTAACTTTAATTTATAATTTTCGAGGTAATTTTATAATCATATTCGGTGTGTTTGTGTTCAGTATGGCAAAAAACAAAGTGTAACGCAAAAAAATCTATTTCTAATACGTTCTTAAAAATGTACGTTAGTTTAAAAATATATTATCTTAAGCTGATTCTACGTTTTTATTAAAAATATTGTGTTTAAGGGTAAATTAAATATTTCCTTTCTAAAAAAAGTATTGAATAGCGTTGTATTTATAAATTTTCTAAAAAAGAAGTGTAAACATTACGATGATTTAATTGTTGATGGACCACGAAAGCTTCTGCTTGCGATTATGCATTTTTAACAAATGATTCATTCGACTTCCCGTTAACAAATTTACTTGGAATCATTAGAAACGTGCTCATCTAGTAACATTATAATTCTCTTACTGTAATAATGATATGTTTTTAGATTGCGTTATAATCATGTGCGTAATTATAAGCAATTTCTGAATAGTTAAATCACAGCAATAATTATTGTTATTAAAAAAGAATTCTTGTTTTTAAAAAAAATGATTTTTAACAAAATATCATACACGACTATTTTCTTGAATGAATTATACATATTCTGTCCTCTAATACTGTTTTAATTAAAACCTTTTCATTTTAGTATTATCCTTGTCAATTATTGGTGGAAAGGAATTATATTTTAAAAAAACTTAAGGGCTCGGAAACCCCAAAATGTGATGTTTAATATTAATATGAGCGAAATCGATTCTGCTTACAAATGTGGAGTTAGTATAAAAACACGTACATATTTTTTAAAGTTATAGAAGAATCAATGAATAATAGGGTACAATATCAAGGTATTTCAGTTCTACAGTTTTTTAAAAAGTTAAAGGTTGATAGCTATTTCGGCTTTCGCCATCGTCAGAACTACAGATAGTTCTGACGATGGCGAAAGCTGAAATAGCTATCAACCTTAAACTTTTTAAGAAACTGTAGAACTGAAATACCTTGATATTGTACCCTATTAAAATGGAGTTCTACCAAGTAAATGCCAAATGAATAATGTTTATACAGCGGGAGTTGGTGTTCAGCAAGGTGTGAGCCGGTTGATAGAATTTTAGCAGCACACCACTGATTATATCCCTGTAAATTATCTTAATATACCCACTGGGATTTAAGTATAACAATACCGTGTACTCAAACTATACCATCAATTCAAAGAAGTTCACGACATAAATTACATTATATGGTTATCGTCTAGACACGAGAAAACGACACTGCGACTGAAATCTGCTTTACTCTAACACCTTGCGATGCATTAGTACTGCAAAACATAAGTCCCACGAAACATTCAACGTCCTGCTATTTCGCCACATTGTTGCTTTAACGCTTCCGTGCGAATTTCAATAACACTTGAATCGGGAAATATTAAAATGTGTCTATACGGATAGACGCAGATATTTTATTTGAACAACAATTAATTTCTCAGATAAATAAGAAAAATAATTATTGAAATGTTGAAAATACGGCGAAAAAAAGCATCCCACATTGCGATAATTTTTAATTTGGAAGAGCAACATAAAATCAATTTAAGATAATTAGCTAATACAGTAAATGAAATTTATTTAGAATATTTTAAGGCTTTTTCAGACTCATTTACTCTTTATTGTCAAAAAAAAAAATATATATAAAATTATATGCTTGCTACATAGATTATGTTATAAGTTATTATCACGTAAAGTATGTGGCTGAGCAATTCAGCACTTTTTTTTATGCCTACCCGATTATTAAGCTTAAGAAAGAGCTCCGTAAGCAATGTTTTTTTTTTCTTAAATGTAATCGCTACAAAGAAAGTAATAAACAAATAGCATGTACATACACGTATTTCCATTTAACAAAGTCTATGCTGCCAACTGAAACCATGGTTTAATATAATATTTAAAAAAATAATGGTTATTTATAAGCTTCTAGCCAAAACAATGAGAAAACTTAACAGATTTTTTATTCTAACAGCTTCTCTTAATATACACTCAACTTTTGGATTGTCATGTCTGCTGCCGCGGATTTTTGTTGTGTTATTTTAATGTTATTTCAGGTTTCGTTTAGCAGCTTTATTTGATATAAGATGACTTGTAAAAGAATTAGAACATAGCAGTTAGTAGCCATTTGATTTATCGCTTATCATTACTTTCCCTACGAACCATGTAAAAATAATCATTCTTGGATATGTATTAAGTAGATCCCAATTTATCATAAAATGCGATTTAGACGGTCGAAAAATCTCATGTCATTTATATCTGCCGTCAAGAACATAGCTACCAACAATTCCGGCATCTCTAAAATCCAAAACACAAAAATCCACCAGACGTGTATGAATATTTTAAGAGATCCAGCCGCTTCTGATCCAAAAATAAACTCTTCAATAAAACAACATGTCATCCGCCCTACGAAAAATTCCGGCCATTGTTTGAAACTATTATTCTTCGTAACAGATTCCTCTGGCTTTTAATATTAGCCTTATACATACCAGACGATTTTAAACTATCGACGTCATACGACTATTAATTATGAAAAGCTTAACACACTAGTATTCACTGAAATATAATATTATTAAATGTTTTTGATTTTTAACATAATTTTCAAATGCTTAATTCACTACCTGGGTACTAATGGGTACCTGATATCATAAATTTGAATATTAAATAAATATTTTTTTTATCCAGATAACTGTTTGTCACTCAATTACCCAACCTCTCATTTTTTTCAAGGAGAATAGGGATAGTATAGGACTAGTGGTTAGTTTATAACTATCGCTACACCCGTTTTTAGAATACGATGGGTGGGAGGGCGTTCAAAACATCACATACATCCATGCTATTGAACAGAAATCTATAAATCGATTGAAAATCAATTTATAAAAACGTCCGCACTGGGATTATAAACCTTGACCTCTGTAACCTAAGAAAACTATGTTGACCACTCGACTACACAGCGAGCATGCATAAATAATATTAACAAATATAAAATATTTTAATGGTAGTTGATTATGCATATTATATCCGCCTCAAGAATATTTGGGTAAACAGTCTGATATTTCCTACACAACGCTGTTGTCCTTTCTAATTAATTTTGATAGTTTTTTGGTGGTTTTTGAGAGTAAATTAAATGAATTTAAATTCAATTTATTTTATAGTACTGGGTATACAGCTTTGATAATAAGATGGATATTAGATAAGTATACTCAGATCTGAGATTGTGCTTTTGAAAGGAATGTAATACGGTTGATTGTTCGTATCGTGCCAAAGGAATCAACATTGTTCACTAACAATAGGAGAGACGATTAAACATACCGCAAATGCAATATGTTTAATCAACACAAACGTTTTGATGTTTGTTGCACAGTGCATTTCTCAACGGAAGAGATTTCAATACAAACTGATTAAGTTGATACGTCTATGAAATTATAATTGTTTATTCAGTGTAGTGATAAAAAAACACCTAAATTAGTGATAAACAATACATGTGCTGCCTGCCTGGTTGAATAGTCAACGTCGTTGGCTTTGGTTACGGAGATCACAGGTTATATAATTCATATTAATTTTGCAAAAAAATAAATATAAAATATGTTTATTTGGTGGTATTTAGTTTTTTCCTGTCTGTAAAATTTAACGGTCATCGTCAAATGATCCGATACAACTTTCACTTAGCCTGATGATTTCTGGCAATCCTAAAAGTTTCGGGATCATGTCTTCTAATCCCGGGATTGAAATGTATCGAAAAATGTACGGGATCCCGGGATTTGATTCCCTAGTGGCGATGAACGACGGTTGCCTGTATGGCATATTATATACAATATGTTCTGTCTTGCCAACGTTTATATCAAGTAAAGAAAAGCTTTTTTTATTATTCGATAAATACAATTCAATGTATAACTACCATACATACAATATTAATAAATCCATTAGAGGTTAAATGAGCCAAGTGGTATTTTATATAAAAAAAATGTTAGATGTGGAATATTCTACACGTCTTAAAGTGAAGTAACCTCAGTTAATACACATTGCAATAGTGTTATCTCCGTAAAATAAAATTATACAATCCACCAAAACATCAAATTAAGACGTGATTGTACTTTAAGATTTTTTTTATCATTTTACTAGTTGGCCCGCTTCACCTCTTGAGGGCTCATTTTTAACATTAAAACTTTCTTGGACGTTGTATTCTCCTTTCAATTGACTGGATAGAAGATTACATATAAGAATATGCAATATGTATACAATGATATATTTACTGCTCATATAATGAATTGGGATTTTTTTTTAAATATATTCCTCATAAAAAAACAGTTTTCTCCACTGTTGAATGATACGAATGTGTAACATTCTGATTTTTTTCTTAAATTAAAAAAAAAATCTTGCTAATAGAATTCATTTAAAAGGGCGATACTTAATTCTGACGTGAAAGATTGCCACGGTGAAAAATCTCAAGTAGGCAATCGCCGAGTTAAATGAAAAAGTAAAAGCGGTCGCCATAATTATGAAATTAAGTGGCGCTCTCCAGCGGAAGGGCAAGCAAGCCGCTGGGATTGTTCGGCGTCTCCAAAAATCGACCACTCCTTCAGCCTTCTCCCATCTCGACTGGCGAATAATTCCGTTCAGCGGAGCGGATGACAATGGACGTGGCGACGAAAGTTCACGGCGAGAAGAATGGAATGAATGGGAATCGGCGGTAAATGAAAATTGCGTCTCGAGTGGCGGGCGTCCTTCGGGAAAACGGCCGGCGTCGGCTTCGTAGTCTGAAGACGCAAAGTACAAAGGATAGTATGAATTTTTAATTTCTATACAAATTCATAAGTATGTACTTAGATAAATTGATTTAAGCTCCAATCTTCATGTTAATGTTGTGAACACGCAACCAATATAATAAAATAAAAATATATATATGGCAAAGCAGGATAGTCGAGGATAGAAATTGAACGATTTTTTTAGTTATAAATATTAATTGTTTATTTGTAACGGAATCTATACTGGAATAATAATTTTTAATTCTTTAAGACATTTTTTAAGCATTTTCAGCTCCGAATTCAAAGCTGACTTAAACATAAGTGTCTGAACGAGAATTAAATCAGTTACAAATTTAGTAATATTATTAATAGAATAATTGTGATTCCTTTGTTATTCATCAGTTGATAATGCTCTTGACAAGCAAGACCTGTCTTGTTCTTTACAAAAAACAAAAAATTAACTTGTACAAAACATTGTTTTTAATTATAATACAACGCTATTGTTCCAAGATGCGTTCTCTCATAATTATTGATCTTGCCGTATTTAGTTACGATGAATTCAGCATGGTTATTCGCTTACTTTGTAAACTCAATGTAAAACTATTTACTTGTACTTTTTATATTTTATAGTTAATTTACTGTCATTCCGGAAAATAAAAAAATAATAAGGTGAAAAATTGTATTTAGCTTCTACAATTATGATTTTTATATAGTTGGTAGCTATTTCGGCTTACACCCCTCATCCACACTATCTTTAAACTAACATTAATTTAGTTATTTTTACCTGTTAGTAGAGATACACAGCACATCTTTTCACCTATTCAAACATCCTTATTTGTATAGAAAAATACAGTATTAAATATAATATAATAAATTCAATTTAATCGTTTCGAAAAACACAAATAAATGACAATTGAATCAATAAATAAATAAGTCATTTGAAGCCTGTCTATTGAATGTAATCGATAACACGATTAAAATATTGATAATTTATCTTATCATAAATCAATTGCTGAAGAGCTGTAGATTTGAGTTTAAGTTTCAAAGATTTTGTGGCCTAATTAACGAATTTGAATAATTTCGAAAGGTCTATTCAGCATGAGCGGAATGCTCTTTCAGTCTCACTATTCTTTGGGCCGAGAATGCTATTTTCCCTATTCAACCGCCTTAAGATTCAATTTTGTTCATTAACCCTCATCAGAGGCCACGAGGGTGGATTTCATCCCCTAGATCGCCCTCTTTATCTGTAACGGGAGGATGGAATGCGCGCCTCTACCATTGTGTTTCAAACAAATTATGACGACGTGCCTTAGCAAAAGTGACGCTCAACCAGTTTTATATGGCCAGAATTTCAATCAGCAATCTCCATATAAAATTTAAAACTGAATCTGTGTTTAAAACAATGCTAGGATTCAGAAAGTTAGGCAATACTCCTGAGCTTCTAATTGTTTACACATTTATAAAACTATATCGACTGTAAAAAATCTTTAAAAAGGTCAATTTATAATTTCAAATTAATTTTTAATTTAACTTTTCCGGTTCTAAGCTCAAGAAATGCGATCCCATTTTCTTAAATATCTATTTTAATATGGGTGATACAATGTTTATAATTAAGGTATTCTTATATCATAGTTTTTTTAGACCTTTTGTAGTTTATATAAATACGCGATGCGATAACGAGATAAGCGCCCGCTTAACAGCGATCGTTTGTAAGATAACTGCGCTGAACGCGTCAGTTTCAAATTTATATTTGTATTGGAATGACTTTTTTACGCGCAACTTAAAATATGATTATTTATTAAAAAAAACACGGATTTTTAGTAAAAAAAAATGTATGAGGAATGATGCAGAGAGATATTTTAAAGCCCTTAGACTATTTTTTTGTTGAAATTCATAAGAATAAGGCCAATAATGAGGAAACCACTGGGGTCCCTAAACGACCCCCATCGACAGAGAAGTATTTTTCTAGTCTCCGAGCCGCGAGAATTAATGCTGTCTTTTTTATCAAATCAATCGGTGGCTATAGCTCTTGATTAAATCTATTATCGTGAATCTGTGTCTTGAATATATTTAAACAGAGTATCATGAAACATCATTAAATTAAAAGCTTACGCCTGATATTACTGACATAAATAATTACAAATAAATCTACACATTTTTCAAGATTTTATAATAAACTTAACATTTGTAATTGTTCGTATCATTTTATGAAGAATCAATATTTTGTCTTACTGTTAAATCTTTTATTGATTTACATTTTAATAAAGCTCTTCAAAATGTGTTGTCTATCACCTACTCTCTCAGACGAATTATAAGGGAAAAACCGAGGGGTATATTTACGTTTGAAAGGAAGTGGAAGGGTTGATGTTTTAGGTTGCGGTCGCATGAATTATAGTGCAGGAAATTTCCGCTTCACCATTTTTTATTGACACCAACTACGGTCTACGGTGACGTTTGCATCTTATTTTACGATAGGTATAAAACCTTTTTAAGGGCCGAGGAAATTAAAAGGTATTACGAAAGAATAATCCTTTGATTGCGTAAAGCACATCTAAAGTTAAATATTTTTAATTGCTTTTTTTTAAATACCTTTTTTATGTCTTTGGAGGTTTTTCTCATATTATTAAAAAAATGTAAAATAGAATTTTAAGAAAAAAATAAAGAAGCAATTAAAATTAGAACTTCTAATTAAGCAGTTTTAAATTGTCTCCGGTTGTGGCCTGTAAGCATTTTAAACTTCATCAAGCTATTTTTATTACAAGTAAAAAGTATTACTTTTGTCGCTTAAGTTTTGATTTAATTATTGTTATAAATTTCTCTTAATCAGAAAAAAAACATTAACGTTCGAAAGAAAATATTATATTTTTCTATATAATAAATAAATGATTTTTTCAACAATATCCGCTACTGTATTGGAGCGTTTTTATTCATAATAGAACATTTCAACAGTTTTTTTTCGTAGACTAGTTTTTATTTAGAAAGAATAATTAGCTTATTGCCCTCTCTAGGCCTTGTTTTAGATATCCGTATTTTTTAACAAAAAATCTTAAATTTATTAAAAAATAACCGTATTAGAATTCGAAGTCAAGAATACTGCAACAAAATAAGAAATCTATGAGCGTTGAGTACTAGGCGAAAAATTGTTTGAATTATTCTATATTTTTCTATGAAAGATACATATTTTATTCTATTATTTGAATCCCAAATTATTTTCCGCAAATTCAATCTTTTTAAAATTTATTATGGCCAATTGTAACGTTCATTTTAGTGCATTTACTTACTGCCGGTTCTCAAATTGCAATGAAATGAAACATAATCACTGATGAGAGTTTTAAGTCTTAAATGTAACTGCTTTTACAATGGGGAAATCGGATATTAGTTAATTTCAGTCGGGAATTCGCGTTTTCATAGTATCGCCGACTGATTTAATTAAAGTGAAATTGCTTCGAAAGAAATTATTTGGCGGGCAAGCCGTTTGGGGTTGACACATTTTTGTAATTATAGGGAATCACAGAATATCTTTCGCATAATAAATAAAGATGAATGAGATTTGTATTTTAATTGAAATGAGAAAAGTTTTACAATTAACTTTTCTTATAAGCCGTGCAGACATGCAAAATATTTATAATAGGTATCGTGTTAGTAAATTTAAGCCAAATACCTCATAATGATCCAATTATGCTCGTTTAAAAAGGACAGACATTAATAATCAATCTTTTATATGTAAATTATATAAAGATTTAAAATAAATAAAAATCTAATTTAAATCTACATTTAATTAAAATTACAGTTATAATTCCAATAATTTTATGAAAGAATTAACTTTCATATATAGTAAAATACGGATATCTAGGTAAATTATTAGCACGTTTTAAAATGTTTAATTGTCTACAATACTTGATTTTTACAGTATAAACACATCGAAAACATTCGAAGGACATTTTTCTTTGTTGTTTATAAATCATCTCGAATTTATTTTTGTCTTTAAAAACACTGCATGTGTATAAACTAGGTAAATTATATGTCATTGAAATTTGAAGATTAAATGATAAATTTATTTTGTAAACTCACCTTTAATTGTACACGGCTAAAATTTGATTTAAATTAAATGTACCGTATGACCACAAATCAAATATATATGTATGTATATTAAAAAAGTTACGTCATGATCGATACAGTATAATTTTATTAGCAATCCCTATATTCGAGATTGGTACCTTAAGTATATACAAATACATTTAAAATGATATGTTCATTATTAAATGCAAAATATTACATTTACAATTTAATGTGTTTCTATCTTATATGTTCTGAAAATTTGATTCGATATAATAGGAATAAATTCAAATGACTTTTATCCCTCGAATGTGTTATTTTATTTGAAAAGTTTTCTTTATTTACGACCAACTGTTAATTTCATTTTCAATTAGCAACTATTCACATTGCTACTTTGTAGTAAACTACTGTAAAGCTTTCATTTTGTAATGAAAGTTTCACCCATTTTCAACGCATAAAAACGAGTTGTGAAAATCTAATCAGCTAAAAGTGAACGTTTTAATTTACGGTCAACAGTCAAATAAGTTATACAAACGCATCGGCTCGTTCCCAACAACGTGTTAGTCTAATAATGCATAGCGTGTATTATTTACTCGCTGCTATTTATAACATAGGATTAAAAATTATGCTTAATATGATAAAAATATATTTTCTAAAAACGTTCATGTGAATTATAAATTGATTTTTATTTAATCATGCTCTCTGCCTCGATATATTTCATATAAAAAAACCTAGCATAGTACTTCTTGAATGGTAATCATTTTCAATGTAAGTTTTGTTTCCTTTTTCGCTTTCTTCCAGCGTAAGGATCGTGAGTTGACTTATCGATTTCTATTCAAAGACATGGGTGTTTGTGATGTCTAAAACTTCCCTACCACCCTTCCGATCTATAAATAACGGCGTAGGGAGAGTGATTAGTCAATCACTAGTCCTGTCTTTGCTCTATCCTTCAATCCCATGTACTCTATTTGGAAAAAAAGAGGTTGAGCGACTGAGAAACAAACAGTTATCGTAGAAAAACTTCTGTTGCGATACCTTTATTAAGAGGCCATATGCTCCACAATGTAAGCGGAATTGGATTAAAAAAATAATATTTGAAATCTAACTTTAGCTATTAAGCATAGGCATTGGGTTTTAAACAATAATTTAACTCATAATTTATGTAGGTATAAAATTGCCAACAACATATTATAGTCATCTGAACACGTTCACAATTAAAAATAATCTAAAAAATATTATTTTATATCATTTATACATTAGGCTACAGAGAATTAAAATAACAAAACTAATTACATCTCATGTTTCATAATATTATTACAATGGTGGCATAAAAAAAATGCATTAGGTACATTAGTTGTTTTATCCAAATGGTTCGATATAATTTGATGCGTTCTGCTTATATTACGCTTCCAGTGCGAGTGTTTGGTTGCCTCGAGCCATTACTTCCTATTGCCGATGGATTCCATAAGCTATCTTTATGCGATCACGATAGATAGTTTGCTAGCTTTGATTGTTATTCTCTGAGTTTTAACTCATATAATGTGAAACAACCTCTGTTTTACTTGGTCTTTATGCGGCATTATGGAAATTTGCTCTGGAATTGGTATTGACTTTCGAATGGTTTAGGGAAATGGTGTGATAATTTATCACTTTGATAGATAACTGAAACAAGAACTATTAAACGTATAATTTAAATATGGCCTAAATGTTTTAACTTTGATACAATAATTTGTACACATATTAAAAATAATTATTTATATGTTTACACTACAAACTGTTTTTGAATCATGAAAGTTAGGTTAAAAAAAATAAAACAAAATATGAAATGCTAGTTTAATTTTAAATTGATATTATTTTGTGACTTAATTAATTTTATTTTTAAAAACGAAAAGACTTATTTTGTTTTTTACCAATATAAATGTTATTACTTTTTACATTGTTTGGTGTCGATACATTTATTTTAAGTGTGTATTAATTTTATTTAATGTAGGGCTTTTATAGTTATAAAGTAATTATTTAATTTATAAAAAAATAAGATTGAGGTTTCGTCAATTATAAATACATATATTCTTTTTATATTATAAGTCCTTCTACGCATTGATTGCGTAAATGGTGTGGCGTAGACATGTTAAACACGCGGTTCCTCGGCATATTTTATTTGTATAAATTCCAAATTTTAAAGATTTTGTTAACGAAAAACCTTGTCATGTTTAATAGGGTAAAACAGCAAGGTATTTAAGTTCTACAGTTTTTAAAAAAATTAAAGGTTGATAGCTATTTCGTATAGATAGATATATCTCTTCTTAGACAGTATATATAGCTGAGTAAATTTACGTTTAAAGCATAGTTCTGACGATGGCGAAAGCCTAAATAGCTATAAACCTTTAATTTTTTTAAAAACTGTAGAACTTAAATACCTTGCTATTTACCCTATTAAAATGGAGTTCTACCAAGTAAATGCCAAATCAATAAATAACTTGTCATGTTTCTTCAAAAGAATGAATACAAATCATTTTTTTATTTAACAACTTTGGTACATTATCTTTTTTGTAACGTTTTTATTTTATAAGACGGGAATATAATAAAAAAAATGGTTTCCCTACTCTTAATTTGAGTTTTTTTTTCATGCACCCCGTGGCTTGATGTGAAATACACTCAACTCAGTTTTACACGGTTGATACAATCCACAAAAAAACTGTGTAAAAAGGTTCCTTAAATAAAAAAAAATGACTAAAAACAAAATTTTAGTATAGAACACCGTGTAAATAAAGGTAATAATAAAACATAAAACTCAATTGGTAAATTACACAACCCATTATTTACAAGATGCCTTTTAATTAAGAAAAAATAATACATCTCTACTTTCATCGCCTTAACGATGACGAAATTTATGACACGATATGCGTTAGGATCTAATGATCTTACATTCTGATCTAAGAACCTTATGTTTATCTTACATTCTGGTTTTGTTGATTTTCTTGTTATTTTAAAATTCGTTATCATCTTCTTTTTTTGTTTCTAGGAATCGTGTTGGAACAAATAATTCGTGTAAAAATATAGTATTAGGTTATTTTAGTGGGTTGTGTTTTTTTTTAAATCGTGTGAAAAAAAAATTGAGTGTACTTCATTTATCCCTTAATGTTACGAACTTGACGTGCCAGATATACAATGTAATTTATGTTTTATACTACTAGTTCAAAAATATTGTTACCTTTTTTTAAATAGGATACATTACTATCCATGTGGAATATTTTATAAGGTATTTTTATTTCGCAATACTTTTGATAATTACAAAAATGTTAATGGTTACTTAAATAGTCGGTAGTCAATGCGTAAAAAATATATCAAAACGAGACAGTTCGGTTTTCGCATAATTTTTAATAATAAATTAAAAGTTTTTTTAATTTTTGTTACCTGAGAATAATTTTATTCCATACTTCGAAGTTGCGCGTGAAATGTTGTTTACTATTTTACGAAAATATAAGCTTATAGAGAAAAATGAACCGGACAATGTGAAGTTGCAAATACAATACGGGTAATACGGAGTCGCGATGCGATTTTCCGACGTAAAAAACATAGGTTTCGCAATGAATCAATCACGTCACCGGATCTGGCGTCGAACATTTTCATTAGAATTAATTACACAGCCTGTGATTACATCACGTTCAACACCCGAATCAACCTTTTTTCGCTTGCATTTCTTTTTGATAGGATTCAGACTAGCTTAAAACAAAAATATAAGAAAAAAAATCACATTACCTGCTTTGATAAAAATTAAAACGTTGCAATGTATATTTATAAAATGATGGTATAAAGATATTCTTTTGATGAGTACTTAAATATCTCGGTATTAGGAATTGTGAAATATAACATATCGACTGTGGAATGGAATAAGAACATTACGCGCAGTTTTTTTAAAATGACTTTTTATCGGTAATCACAATGTATACAACTTGATACACAATCTATTGAACGGATGTAAGTTGAAGTGCTGAATTAGTATCTAAAGTTTGGAAGGATTAAGGGCCTGTAGAAATTTTGAGTAGGAAAAATGATTTTTTTATTTGTTTGTTTTTAAATATTAAATTAATATCAGATAAAGTCAATTAAAAACAAGTTTATCAGTCTCCACGCACTATAAGGTTGTGTATATTTTATAATTTGCCTTTGTTTGTTTGTTAAAACGTTGTTTGTATCTCCTGTAATTTTTTTTTGTATGGGTTACATACTTTTCCTTATCCAAAGTCGATATGCATAATATATTAATACACTTTTAGTGAATTTTTATACTACCGATAATTAACGGAAACTGGAAAGACACTGTAGATAGGTGGAAAGAGTGAATTTTAAAGCACCGAAGACATTCATGCATTGGGACAAAAATCCATAAATCAATTGAAAGGCTGTATGTACTGGGATTCGAACCCGTGACTTTTGTAATCAAAGCTAACGACATTGAACAATTGACCACGCAGGTGGAAAATTTTATTTAACATTAAATATATAATAGTTAACAAAATTTGTTTCAAATAATTCTTTACATTTATTTTCATATCTATTACCACCAATACAATTTTTATTAGATATAACAAATTCTTAGAAATGTGTTTGTATAATATTATATTTTAGTGTATGAAGATATATTAATTTCAAAATGAATGTTTTTGTTACAGGTACGTGCAATAGTTATGAACCCAAATCTGTGAGATACAATTGTGGTTTCGCATGCCTTCGCCACATTCTCTCCAATCGCTGTGAAAAGGGTACGATAATACATATATATATATATCTTTTTAAATAGCAGTAGTTTAAAACTATGATATATACATTGTCTATTTTATAAAAATATAGAAGAAATATTCGAATACCTAATTCCATTTGACCAAACATTTTATATATCTTCTGCCTGTCTTCAATAACTTTAATTGTGTATATATTTTATTTCCCGCATTAGTACCTGTTTTTTTATGCGTTGTTTTGAAAATTTACGACTGAGTGCAAAATCAGTTCTTTTCAAGAGACCAGGAATAACTTAAGTTTAACTTTAAAATATGTCCTTCAGTTAAACGGTGTTATATAACACCAGCACACATAAAAATCTAAAATGTCTCAAAGTTCAATAAAACTAAAAATAATTATTATATTATAAGATACTGATAATCATGCATCTTTTTTAATGTGTTCACTGCCAATACTTGGTGGAAAGGTATTTAACATATTAAAACATTAAACAGTAATTTTTACTAATTCCACTTTTATTTAATATGGTCAGGACCGGTTTCACTCCTCCCTAAAAAAAAATCCTGTAATACTGTTTTCTCTTATCAGTTGATAATGCCCGCCATGAGCAAAACCGGTCCTGATCATATCAAATAAAAGTGAAATAAGTACAAATGAGTGTTTTATTTTTAGTTATCACCTATCTATTCTTGTTGCGCCTAGCATGTGTTTTAATATGCATTAATTTTTTATCTTTGTGTATTACAATTATGACAATTATTAAATACCGCATTAGATAATCGTTGATGATTACACTTGAAGTTAAACTTACCTCCAATTTAATATCGACTGTGGAAAGGAAAAAGGACGTAACCCACACATTTTACAGGAGGAGCAAGAAACGTGTTTTGATGATTTTGGGCCGCATGCAAATTATGAATTATACACAACGTGAAGTACACGGAGACTTCTAAGCTAGTGTTTAATTGACAGAATCTAATGTTAATTAAAGAAATTTTCTAGAAAAAACCTTTATTTCAGTCTTTTTCTTGGTTTCAATATTTTACAAGGTCATCTTTTTCAAACATAAAAGCTAAATTTAGTTACTAATTCGACATTTGCAGCTTGCACCCTTTTGATAGAACGTGAATCAAGTTTGATGCATTGTGATTATCGAAAAAAAACAGTTTTGAAAAAACTGTGGGTTACGTCCTTTTTCCTTTCCACAGTCGACATGTTACTAAGGATTCCAAATTACTATCATTTACCATTATCGATATTATCGAATAATTAAGAATGCATTGCTGGCAATATCTGTATTATCAATAACGGAATATTTAATTTATTAAATTCCATATATTCGGTTTGTATATAACTGTGGGTTACGTTTTTTTCCTTTCCACAGTCGATATAATTATCAATGATAAGATAGAAATTTAATTGTACCTCGTAAAATAGCTCTCGAATCCTGTGTTAAATGCAATTCGATAAGTGAAAGTGAAAATACGCCAATGCCGTCACAGAATGTTCTTAGTTAACTGTTTAAAAGCAATCTGATCGATTTCAGTAAAACGCATCCATCCGTATCGCTGGCGAAATCGGAAAATCTCCATACATCACCGTCACTCAACTAACAATTTTCCATTCGCTAGCTTGGTCCACCTTTGCATCGGCGATAACTCACGGCGTGTAACACGGCTGCAGGACCGGTGCGACTAATTTCGGGCTATTCATCAGCCGGGCGAGACGGAATGGCCCTGGCTCGGTGAAAATGGAGGGAGCCACGACGACAAAACATGAAAACTCGATAAATTTTAAAGCGGCTAGTCCCCACCCCTGAAAGCCACCCGCTGCGACATCTACCCGCAGGCGAATTTGTTTGTATCCGTCGTCTGTGAGTAGCCAGGGATAGAGTATACAAAGCGATCACTGACACTATATTCAAAATACTTAATTTATTGTAACAGTACCCTTATTTGGCTCACGAGGCACGGTTTATTTATTAATGGAAAGGTAATTGAATTATGCCTACTACCTACACTATTTTATAAAAAATAAAACATTTGATACTAAAAAGTATAGTTTTAACGTGGTTTGCATAATTGAACTGTTTTAACAGCTTGATGACCCAGAACGCGTATTTGAGTCTTTGAAAAACAAAGGTTGCTGGCCGGCGGACTCATATATGCGTATAGTCAAAGTATCTGGAAGCTAAGAAAATTAAATTTACCAAAGATATCTCAATTGGTTTACAAATTATAATGAAATTTTAGTAAACGAATTTTAGTAAAATTACAATTTTTGCGATTTTTTTGCAAAATTGCCCGGCCGCCAAGTGAAATTCTATTAAAAAAACGTGCGGTCGTTAAGCTGTTTTAATATTACTATTTTTTTTTTATAAATGTTAACTGAGAATTAATTAATATTATGTCCTGATTATTTGATTATTAATTGTGTTTTAAATTGATCTAGAAATTATTATTATTCAATTATAATTACATTTAAATAAAACTATAATAATTTAATTTCCAATAAACTTTTATAAATATAATATATATGTTATTTAAATAATATCGTTTGTAGCTGTGAATAAATACATAGGAAATTCAACCAATGTTTTTAAACAACTTATTTAATATAAAAAAATAATTTTATCATCACTTAACACGCATTTTTAATTAATTTTGGATGCTCATAACCACCAGTGTCTTCAATTAATGATTGTTGTTTTTGACACACCTTTAACTTCAAGATAAAATATTTCGCCTTATCCCCGACAAAGCTCAAAAGAAAGTAACAACCTACGCATGCAGAGTGTGGGGATTCCGATACACGATCAAATTTTCCAGATAATCCATTTCAGCCCCGGGTTGCCAGATGACATTTTTTTCTCTGAATTTCCAATTGTTCACAGATAATAATAGGAGAGGAATAAAGATATCTGCGTATACAAATTTTCATTCTAATATGTCATATCATACAAAAATATGTGCTTTGAAATGAGCTTTTTTAATATGCGTATGTCATGGAGAATATAGAGTAAGAAATTAGATTTAAAAGCACGTATCATTGTGCTTTTCAATATACCTGATATTTATTTATTATTATTACCTCCTGGTAATTGCTATCATAAAATATATTTTTTAATCATTTTGGTTCTGTAACTACCCAATACGTAACATTAAAACTATTTTTACATCGCAAATATTAAATAAAAAATACTTTCAATTATATTGTTTGCTTAAACCATCGCTTGATATTTACATGCTTATTTAAAAATACACGACATGAAATAAAACATATTATGAACAATATTTTATTATTTGAAATATATTGTTTTAACGCTCTATATTTTCAACCCTTAAACTAAGATCTTATTGTGATAACACATTTAAAAATAAAACACATGTAAATAAGTGCAGTCACCTACAAACTATTATTGTCGAGTTAATATTGCGTGCACGAAAGGAAAATATAATAGGAAATTCAATTAAAAAGCTCATGACAGTAAAAAATAAGTTTTAAGTTGAACTTTGGCTGGATTCGTGTGGAGCACTTTTATTCGTATTCAGAAGAATTCTAAAAATAAAACTAGATAATAATTAGGTTAATTCTTCAAGGATTGTAAAATTCAAAATTCATAAAAACTTCACTAAAAAAGTAACATGTTTACTATTAGATTTATGAAACGTTTTATAGCAAATTTGTTGTAAAGAACATGTGTTTGACTTAAAAGCTGGTGTGCATTTTTATTTAATATTGTTTTACGGCAAACATTTTGACATAAGCATATTTACTAAGAGAATATATATGCATATTGTTACACATATGAGTAATAAGGGAAAAAATGACAATATTCATTTGTTTTGAAATATTATAATAACTATGAATTAAAAAAAAGATATTTATCAAAATACTCGTATATTGACAGTGCTTTTTACACCTTTTAAAAATGTGGTTTATCAATGAAATTTCAATAAACTTGTATCGTATTTACTGAAAAATGTACGTCCTGGGTTTTGGGAGCCGGAAAATTGCTCGAATGGAAATTGCTCGAATTACAAATTATTCGAATTGCTTGGTTATTTAAACGATTTTTTACTTTTTCTACGAATTTCATTTTTATCTTGTGCGACACTTGTTTAGAGAGTGAAATATAAAAATAATTTTCGTAAGTATTTATTTTAACCGTGTTCGCTCCAAATGCGGAACATATGATCTTTTAATGGAGTTTATCTGAACAAAAGTGTTTCTAAGAGAACTGCTTATTAATTAGTTACTCAAACTGTTTCTATATATTTCCAGAACACATAGAAGACTAGGGCTAAGACAGAACAAACGGACAGAACAAACGGAAACAAATTGATTATCTTGTTATTCGAGCAATTTCCATTCGAGCAATTTACCGGGAACCCTGGGTTTTTACTGTCCACCAAAGAGCGGTAAGTGTTAAAACATGTTTAAGTTCTTTAAGGGCCAGCAACATATCCGAACTATTTTTAGCACCATAGGGTAAATGTTAACTAAGTAAATAATGATACTTTTCTGCATTATCAACTCAAATAACCAACTTTTTGACAAGTAATATGTACATTGAAACTGTAGGAGAGATATCCTTTTATTTGAAAGCAAACACGGTTACAACAAAATATTAATAATAATAAATTATTCACAATTATTTTTTTGTCATGTTATTAATTTTTATTTAAAAGGTTTTATTTTTTTTAAACTGTCATTAAAACACTTAAGCCCCTCTGAAATCCTGGTATTCTTCTGCATCAAAACACAGTCATATGATTGTATCCTTCATTTCTTTTTCAATTAACTTTCCTGGATTTTGTTTCTTTGTTTTTCATTTCAGTGTCTTTGAAGGCACAATGGTAAAGCTTTAGTCAAGCCTTTGTTGCGCGATTCAGTTGTGACTCGCAAACAATAATACAATATTATTACAAAAAAGCTGTACAATTCTATTCGGCTTATGTACTAATGCTTTATTCATCATATTATAAAATAACACGTACGAATAATAAATGCTCTACATATATTGTTATTATATTCTAAAAATTCATTATCATAACTGTTACTGCTTTGATAAAGTAAAACAATAATAAAAATAGATTGTTTGGTATGCTGATATTATAAAACAAAAAAGGACCAATATAACAGAGATGGATTTTTATAATTATCGCTCTGGCAGACATAATCTCTAGAAACCAAAACATTCAAGAGATCTACATAAAATAATAATTGTGTTATTTTTCAATGCTGAGTAGAATAACAAAATGGCGATATCAATATTGATACTATCACGATATTTTCGTTCTGATTTAGGGGTAAGAGTTTCATCTCAACGATCCGGTCATGGGCTTAAGCCCAAACCAATCTGGGTAAGATCAATATCAAAATTAGATTTCTTAAAATCTCATTTGAGAATATGGGTTTCAGGTGTCTCATCTACTCGAGTCGATCTCTAATTGCTTTGAAATATTTTAATGGGGCACATTACCAGCTGCGCAGTATAGTGGTCAACGTCGTTGGCTTCGGTTACGGAGAGCATGGGTCCGAATTCCAGTACGAAAATCTTTTATAAATGTATCATTTTTTATGTTATTTACCATTTAAAAAATCGTTGCTAAGAAATTTTGCTTTATAGTGAGGTCAAAGATATTAATTAATATATCGCTTGATAATTCATAAATCAGAAAAGGAACTGGAACTAGTAAAAATCATCTAGTTATGATAATAATTATTTGTTAATATATCATGAAACTAGGATTCACATATTTAGAGTGGTTGCGTGACAGAAATTTATTTGCACATATTGAATCATTGTATACAATTTTAAGACAAATATTTCAGACTCGCGTATTCATTAATACTACTCAAATAGTTACATATCAATTCGATACCGTACAATTAATTAGATTTACTATTCTTATGCAAATTGTCAACGCTCGACTGTAATAATTTTAAATTCATATTGACTACTTCATACCGGAAGTAACCAGTCATCGCAAAACTATTATTGGCCGTGATACTATTTTGAAATTGGAATGGAACGACTGCGGAATATTTTCAAACGATTGGTTTGTACCAGTTGCTAGTGGGTAGATGCAGTTGGATGGAAGCTCATTAGCCGATTGAATTTAGTATTGCGCGTGCCGCCACCGGCCGCGTAACGACAACTACGAAGAGCTAGCTCGTAATAATACGAAAAATATTACGAGAAATGAATATATTATAATATCATGAGTATGACGATTTCGATATGCATTTCTACCGTCTGTTTTCTAAGTAAGTGGTTTTATGTTCTCCAAATGAATTGAACTGTATTAGTCATATGTAGTCGCCCGCTGTGGTCTAGTTGGTTAGGGCTTGCTCTAATGATCAGGTGGGTCTTGGTTCGATTTCCGGTAGGGTCAATGTCAAATTGGATTTTTTCAATTTTAATTTGAGATCAAATCAAAGACATGGGTGTTTGTGAAATTAATTCTCCTTGAGTTAATCTCATGAGACTTTCAAAAATTCTCATCGAGTATATCTCGTCTGATATTTCAACTTCAAAATATTTGACGCATTAGCGTAAGCTGTAATGTCAAATATATATTTTTTTTAATTTAAAAAAAAAGTATCCAAGGATTTCAAATTCCCTTTATCGGTATTAACAAATAATTAAAAATACAAAATATTGATTTTACAGGAGGGTAATTCAAATCAATAGTAATGTATGAAATAAGTAAACAATTATGTACGTAACAGCGTTTTAAAATTTGTTTTCCCACACAATACCGAATTACACATATATTTTTTTATGTTATATTGATTTGAAATAAGTACGATCAATCTACTAGACTGAAAATTATGTAGTAAATTGGTTTGAGGTGAGGTGAGGAAAAGTCTTCCTGCGTATGAAATTGCTTGCAAAAAACATTGTGTCCTTTAATTTCAATATTATTTTATGTTTCTATTTGGTATTGTAGAACAAGACATAATTTTTGTTTTATCTTAAGGTGATGTTTTGAATTCGATGGGCTATTTGACACGTTTTTTGTAAATCAATGGTAATATATACATACATAGCAAAAAAAAATTCGACTTCCCTTGCTGATTTTGATTAAATCTTTCTCATATAATCACTAAATTCAAGAATCTGAAAGAATACGTAATAACGTATCGCCGCTCTCTAGTTTTTATATGAAGAAATCTCGTTTTTACATACCGAGCTGCTCTGTTAGTCTTTCAACCGATCCGATACGATTATCGATGTATCAAGAACGGAATGAACATCACATTTTATAGTTAAAATAAATTTAATGTAAAATCAGTCGTATATTATATGCTACTAAATAGATAAATGAAATTGTTTGATCATATTAATCAATGAATGAAAAAACTACTTTCGTAATAAATGTTGCCATAGTCTAACTTAAACTATAACGAGTGCTAACGCTTTAGAGCTCTCGTCTCATATAAAGCATGGATTAACAAGAGATAATTGGTTACTTTTAGTATTCCTAATCACACATATCTACCGATTTATTAGAAAGTTAAGTGACTTACCAAAAGCAAGATCTTTTTAACCCGTAACATGCCATCCTAAAAAATCACGTTCCCTGCCATGATGGGATCTCAGTTTCACTGATTATTGACAGTATTTAAACCTAAGTTAGAAGCTAAATAATAATTTTAAAAATGTATATATGCTAGAATACCTAAAATGATAAATATTAATTGACAATATTAAGAGAAATATTGAATGATTTAATGGCTCAACTATTTACGATTGCATCATGGGCATGGAGGTGTTAAACAAATTTCTAAAAAAATGCTTCGTTAAATTTCCTTGTTTCCTTGGAGGCCCAAGGCGCAATAATGTTTTGAGGCACTGTTATTCAAATAAAACAAAATCATTTGAAAGTATACGCAAAATATAGTTATTATTGAAAAAATAATTAAAAATATATGAGCTTTTTATAATATGTGCTATTTTTGAGGCCCCTAAGATACAGACACCCAAAACGCGTGCTTTCTGTTTTTATGGGGTAATCTGCCACTGTTGATGTGTATGGATTTTTTTATTAATTCTTTTATTGATGTAGCAAAGCTATTTAAATTCAAATTTTCTAATAAAACTGGAAGAATATTTCACCATGAAGCTAATTTTGCCTTCCACTTGAATCCAAAAATAATTAAAGGGATAATAGTAAATCAAGTGTTTATATTGATTTAGTGAATTATGGAGTATGTTTTTCTCAAACGGTGTAAGTCCTAATAAATAGGTTGTAGTTACTAACATTTTTACAGTGTGTAATTAAGTTATGTCCAATCTATAATATTGACCTACAGAAGCGTTACGTTATATCGACTCGTTTTGTGTTTGTACGATATTTGAAGAATTACGGTGAGTGTATTTTCACAGAGAAAATGGGATAGGTTGTTAATAGCAAGATAAGCTGTGAAGAGAAGGATCAGAAAACGAAAACATTTTATTCTTTTAAACAAATATTATTATAGTCTAATATTTCGACCGTTATCAGATAAAATAGAGTAACTCTCAATTTTTTTCAATAATCACAGTGGATTCAAATTAACACACATTTTACCAAAAAGATGTTACATACAAATACCGGAGTAGTACCTAAATGTATGAATGTTTTAAGTTTGAAAAAAGAAGGGTATGTGAAAATTGCAACCGGACAGGGTCTCTTATGCGACTTGTAAAAGTTATATACAAATTATTTATTGGTTGCATAGTTGTAAAGAAATTAGCATATAGTATTCCTATAGAGAAGTAAAACTTTTGTTTTTAGAGCAACAGTGACTGTTTTTGTAGTCGTAAAATTATTTTGAGTATTTTTGACGTCTTTTTTCCCCAATTTTATATTATACTGTCTCAAAATCTGTAGCTCCATGAAAAAATTAGGTAGCATACAGTACTTTTCCTTTCCTGAAACTATTTGTTAGTAGTAATCACATTGTAGATCTAGGAAATCCAATTCCAGACGCTTTTTGTGATCCCGAGATTGACAAACTTTTTTTTAGGGATTCCGCGTGTCGGTATACTGTCGTGTATACTTCGGGAATTCAGAATTGAGAAAATCTTTGGTCGGCGATTTTGAAATCTTGGGATTTTTCAAACAATTTCATGTCAATTTCAAAAACCCAGAAATTTGCAGATTTCCCAAAATTACCAGCTGTTTTTTTTTAGCTCTTCCAAGAATTTTGAAATCCCAGAAATTTACGGATTTACAAAAAATAACATCGCGAAATCTTTTTTTTAGCTCTTTCTTGTTTCATTTTCTCAATCCCGAAATCCCGGGATTGGATACTCTAATAAAAACCTCTCTCACCTTAGGTTGTGATGTCATCGAAGGATGTTGTAGTAAATACACTAAAATAATTGTTTGTTTTTCAAAGCCTGATAGTGAATGTTAGCAGTATTTATATATGAGTTCTATGTTTTTTTCTGATTGTTTATAACGTTCGCGAGCCACAATGTGCTTACCCCTAATTTAGAAGATATTTCCGGACCCGTGAGCTCTTTGTGGCGCTAGTCGCGTCGGGATAACGTTCCGCGCGCGGATTACCTAACTCATCTTTTGTCTTCGCATCCTTTTGACGGACAAAGCGAATCCTCTGCTACTCCTATCGCTGGAGGCGTCTGCGAACCTACCCTCTGCGGTCTTTCTTGACATACATACGTTTGGACAGGGGCATATGCCGTATTTTGATCGGGAATGATAGCGAGTGAAACGTGGGAAAATGTTATTTCGTGTCTGCTCAGAGAGCAAAATAAATATTGTTCTTGTTGTTCTATTTACAACCATTAAGCTTGACTTTTCAACAACAATATATTGTAGCAACAGCTTCCACAATTTTTTGCTGCCCTTACTCATTTTTTTCTTTCAAAATAGCTTTTTTGCATCAACTACATGACACTGATGACAGGGAAATTAAACAAATATGAAAAAATGTCTACAGTCATAATTGTCATGGGTTGTGGAAAGGAAAAAGGACGTAACCCACACATATCAAATTTTACAGGAACCAAAAACGTGTTTTTTTATGATTTTGGGCCATAGGGAAGTACACAATAAGTGGGACATAACCTTGAAGTTCACGGAGACTGATAAACTTGTTCTTTATTGACTTAATCTAATATATTTTTTTAAATCTTTTTTCGTAATCGCAATTTTCGCATGCCCTTATTTTTTCAAACTTAAAAGCTAAATTAAGAAACTTATTTAGAATTTTCTGTTAACATCCTTTTGAGAACGTGTATCAAGATACAAAGTGGTTATCGAAAAAAGCTGTTTTGTGGGCTACGTCTTTTTTCTTTTTCAAAGTCGATATGAAAGTGTAGTAAAGCTAGCATTTCAGGTTGCAGTGCCCAGCGTAAAGCAACGAACTACATTGATCTTTTAATTCTGCTTCTTTTTCTTTATTAAATGAAATATAAACGACTTAACACTGTTTTTCCTTACATATAATATATATAGTAACTCTAGTTTGCCGAGACAAAACTCAGTTACGCAGTTAAACAGCAAAAAATAATGTAATAGATATAACAATATAAACCAACTGATTTAAATGGTTATAATTCTGTGAAAATGAGTATGTTTCAGTAATTTAAATATTTCATATAGGTAGTTCGATATATGTATTGTTAAGTCAAAAAAAGATGTAGAATTTGACATATTACCGTATTAATAGTCTTATTATTTGAAAGTAGTTAATACTTGGTATTGGTCGAAAAATCCAAGTCCCTTGCCGATGTATAATAATAAGTATTAAGTAAAACTCCATTTCAAAAGATGTGAAAAATCCCCTTTCTATGTCAAGTATTTTTATTGATCTATTCCCCAAATAGAAGGCGGCACTAGAAGGTTTTTAAATGTTGTTTTCTTAAAAGATTAAAAATGTTTTGGGTACTTACCGGTTAGTTCAAGTTTTTCTCCTTCTATAGGAAGCAGGATTACTCATTTTTCTGTCTAAAAGTTTGGCGAAATTGTACAAGGTGGTTTGGAAATGATTAAAACCATTTTCAATCACGTTTTTTTGTATGAGTATTTGATTTCGATACAATGATAAATGCGTTTCTATAATAATTCCAACTCGCAATATTTGCTGAATTTACTCAATGTGCACGATGCTCATATAGAAAGAGTGTATTTTTTTTTACTTTAGAGCGTTGTCTGCCAAACTGTGTGCCGCAAGAAGTCTCCTTAAAAATGTTAATTTTAAATAATGCCTATTCATTTAAATGTTCTTCAATTTTAAATAAATTCAACATTTGCAAATTCAAACAAATATTTGTTACGTTCATACATAGTGGCCAATTTGACATATTTTCCACATTTTCTTTTTTAAAGGTACATTCCCCTTTTCGAGCATTTTTATTTGGTGTATAATCTCATTCTCGAGTGCACCGTGAAGTAAAAAAGTTTGGCAAACACTGCTTTAGAGCAAGACGTATAAAGCAAAGAAATTAAATTAGATTCGAAGATCGTCTCAATTCATAGAACGTTTCCCAAAAAAACCTAAATATATAAATTAAAAGCATGAAGAAAGACGCATTACAATAAATTAAAAAACAATATTATAAAAAAGCCTGTTTTAAAGTTCAATAATAAAAATACATATGGATCTTTCAAAGAGCTATTCGAAATAAAAAAAATGTATGATTTATCTTTGACTAAAATGTTTGTATATTAATATGTTACATACATTATTAAAAAAATCTCTCCATTAGTCTGATTTGAGTACGTGTTGAATCAAATAGACTAGATTAAAAAAATGGATTTAACAAAAATCTATTTGCTTTTTATGGTATATAGTAAAATAAATGTTTCTATAACATAAACCATTAATTGTTGGACCTTCAACTTGTCATTTCATAGCATATGTCATTTCTGAGTAAAATCAAAATACAATATACAAATGTTGTGGTGGATAGACTGTAGCCACATATAATATTTACTGAAACGAAGGAACCTATTTGAATAACAAAAGTGGAATTTGTTTTTTAAAATTGCATTTTCTTCTTCATAAACCCGTTATTGCTTTATTATGATTATTGCGTTTGAAATTTTGCATAAGGAGCTCATTACATATTTTACTGACACGATTCCAGTATTTCAAAATCGAAAACGTGCTGTTGTTTCCTCGCATTGTTCGAATATAATTAGTAACAAAGTTCATTAAACATATGTTGATTACTGTTACATCGTATTGAAGACAAATGTTTTTAACATATCGACTGTGTAAAGGAAAAAGGACGTAACCCACAGATTTTCAAAAAATTTTTTTTTAGATAATCACAATGTATCAAACTTGATACACGTTTTATCAAAAGGATGCGAATGCCGAATTAGTATCTAAATTTAGCTTTTAAGTTTCAAAAGATGACCTTGTGAAAAATTAAGACCGAGAAAAAAGACTGAAATAAAAGTTTTTCCTAGACAATTTCTTTGATTATTATCAGATTATGTCAATTAAACACCAGTTTAGTTTCCGTGCACTACAAGGTTATGTATAATTCATAATTTGCATATGGCCCAAAATGTTCAAAACACGTTTTTGCGCCTTCTGTAAAATTGTATATGTGTGGGTTACGTCCTTTTTTCCTTTCCACAGTTGATATGCATTCGGCAGGATAAATTATATGAGCTGTTATTGTCAATTATTGCTACAGAAAAAAATGAATTCGCCATTTTTCTGTCAATAAATTATAGATTGACAAATCGTTTCCAAATATCCCTGTAGATATGCAAACACCACTCGGAAAAGCCTTGATAATAAGGCAAGTGCTTTTTAAATGTCAATTTTTCACATTTAAGACATGTTGTCGAGCAGAAGACGAATATTTTTCCTTTACCTATTATTGCTAGTCTTAAAAGCTCCCCTATGCTTAAAGTTTTATTCGTGACATTTTAACACGGGACGGATAATTTATTACTTCAGTTGTGTTCAATGCTTGTTCAAGTGGGCTTAATTTTTCTAGCTTTTTGTTTGATCTTATCGGCCACAGGCACGAGTTAAATTTGTAGCAATTTTTTACATTTAAAAAAGGTGTAGAACTTATATGACTGAAGCATGTATGCTGCAGCAAATTATAATTGCTTAGGATAAAATACATTGCTTTTTCACGAATATTTTTTACTTAATCTATTCTAGGTTAATAAAAAAGCAATCATATTATCAAGATTCATTTATTCAAAAAATAATACCGCTTCGATTTTAGTTTATATAATTTTCGTAATAAAAAATAAATTTAACAATACACTTTTGAATCGTTCAAATTATGTACACTCCCACAGATTTTGTCACTAACGACCCGGGTTTCGCCTTTCGGCATCTTCAGGCGTTCAAGCGCACGGATGAACTTGTCAGTTTAAGTTCATCCGTGCGCTTGAACGCCCGAAGATGCCGAAAGACGAAACCCGGGTCGTTAGTGACAAAATCTGTGGGACTGTACATAATTTGAACGATTCAAATTTAATATTGAAATTCCACCAAGCACCTTTAGTCGAAATCTTAAATTTTAACGATACACATTTTTTACTATATCTAAATGAAATAAAAGTAATATCATTTATTACATACTTAAATGCGGTTATAATATTTTTGTAAAAATAAATATTGCGGTGCAACAAGAGTAGAAATCTCTAAAAAAACAATCGAATTAATATCTACTGGATCGATGTCCTAATAAACTTCTTCGGAAAGAAATGGCAGGAACTACCATACCTCGGCGCTCGTGACTGTTGACTATGATGATATCATAGTACATTAATTACCCTTATGGATATAAAAAAATATTTCAATTACCAATATATAATATTTAGTTTTCAAATTAAACTTGCATACACCTTAATTTATGTTATATTCTTACAACGTTGTTATTTGAACTATACTGTAAAACAAAACTTGTGAAAATTTTGACTTCCCTATTCACTCATTATTCAGTGAATACTTAAAATTTCTCAAACATTGATTTCTTAATGCGAACATTCGTGATATTATTACTGGCATCCCATATGCCGTTTGCGGCTTTGTGACCCTTAATTGCTAATAAGGGCACATACCATATCTGATGGAGGTGTAAACAAACTAATAGGAAGGCATAACAATAATAGGGGTTGGTTTTTGCGCCAACCCACCCCCGTCGCTTTGAACATACTCGTGTCACCCTCTACGGGTACATGACGTAGTCGTCCCCTTGGGTTACGCTTGGGCTAATGTCAGAGCTAACCTTATTAGAGGAATTTTGACAGAATACTGCTTTCGGGGAAACATTTGACGAATTGGTTTTTTTAAGTGACTTCTGCCATCTGTTAAGTTTTTTGTCCCCTGCATTCAACATTATTATTTACCGCTTCTGTATAGGTACGTCGTTTGATAAAAAAATGAATACAAGTGATTTTATAATACAAAAAACGTCACATTGACAAGAATTTTCTTCTTTTTCTTAGAAAATTCTTTTAGTAAACTTGTTATGTTTATTGTTTTTACTAAAACACTTTTATGTGTTGGTTCAATTTTATTTAGATAACTTAATTTTACACTTTATAAATCAATAAATCAAACTTATAATTAATACGAAAATCGTGAGAATGTGACAGGTTGCAATTGTTTTTCTATTCTACTGAAGTTTCATACTTCATTTGTTTTATTCTAATGCACGAAGCACATTTTGAAAATAGAACGTCATACAGAATAAAACATAGTATGGTATGGTATTGAGTATACATAACATCTCCCCCCTAAAGAATAAACTTATTGGTAACTTAAATGAGTTTATACAATAAATATATGATTATAAGAAATATTGAGATGATGTACATAAGGTATTGTAAGTGATTGTAATGGAGGAGATAGGTTTTATTTATTTATTTGTTACTTACAACAATCATCATTTAAGATATTTTCATCTGGAATAAATATATAATAATTTTATGTTTGTACATTTTCACTTATTAGGATAACATTTTAGAGTAACTTTTAAATTCAGGTTTTACAAATAAAATCTTGGTTACATAGTTGATAACAATTTTATATAGTATGTAAGAGTGTATATTGTGATTTTAAGGTTGAATAAACATGGTATTTTTGAGATAATGTAATGATTGTCGTAATCTGTTTTAAATCCACTTACTGTAAGGGATCTAAAATAGCAAGTTTCACTCTGTTAGTGTGAACTTTGATTAATTTATTTTTTACTTTAATAGTAATATTAAGAGGACTGTTGACTTTTATGATTTCGTACGGACCTTGGAAGTCAGGAGATAATTTTTTAGATTTATTTAGTTTAGTAGCATTATTTGTTAAATATATTTTATCACCGATTTTAAATTTTCGTAAGGTTTTATTTTTGTTATGCCTTAATTGTGTGTCTTCTTTTCTTTCAACTAGATTCTTTCTAGCTATTTCGTGTGATTTGGTTGATTTGAGCTTAAAATTGTCTAAAAACGAATCGTATGTATATTTAAATTCGGGTATTATTATAGCTGTTGGTAGTTTAGGTGAGTTTCCGTAAACTAATTCGAAAGGTGTACATTTTGTAGCAGTGTGTGGAGTAGTGTTATAGCTTAACATAGCAAAAGGTAACCATTCGTCCCAATCGGTTTGACTTGGAGATATGTAATGTTTTAGATAGTCGGCTAGAGTAGCATTACTACGCTCTAGCGCACCATTACTAGTAAGAGAATACGCACTAGTTTGGATTTGTTCGATTTTAAAAAGTTTGGCTACTTCTTTAAGTATGTTTGAAGTAAAATCTTTTCCTTGATCGATAAGAATTTTATCAGGGATGCCAAATTGACAAATGAAATTTTTAGTTAATTGAGATGCAATTGTCATTGCTTCATGATTAGGAATAGGGTAACATTGAGAATATTTTGTAAGATCGTCTTGAAGAGTTAAAATATATTTATTTCCACTTTCGGTTAAAGGTAATGGACCTACTATATCTAAAGCTATACGTTCAAACGGTTTTCCGCTAGTCGTAGTTATTTCTATGGGTTGTTTTAGATTTTGACGATATATTTTGTTTTTCTGGCAAGATTCACATTGTCTGATATATGTTTTAACGTCTTTTTGCATATTGGTCCATTTATATTTGAGTCGTAAACGATTTAAAGTACTATGATATCCCGAATGTCCGCTTATAGGAGAGTCATGATATTCCTTAAGTATTTGTGGTATTTCGTCGTGATGAGGATTAATTATTTTGTTATGACATATCGTTATATTTATATTTGAGTTGTGAAAAACATATTGGATAATTTTCTTTATCTTTTCCCAATTTAAGTTGTCTAAACCACTACCAAGGCGTGGAAAAGAGATATTTGTTTCTTTATCATTATGTAGAATATTTTTAAAGTTACATAATGCTTGAAAGATAGAAAAGTAATTTGATTTTTTCCAAAAGTTTTGTTTCGTTATTAAATGGTAAATATTATTTTTATTTTCTGTTGATTTTAATACGTCTCCTACTTTAGAGTGTGTATTTAATAATTCGTCATAATTAGAGATCATTGAACTTATTTCTAAAGCTATTCCTTTAGACATCGATTTGTCGTTAGAAATACAATGTGCTATAGATTGCTTTTGATTAAGAAGAGATTCATCTATTTCATACAATTTAACGTTAAATGTTTCATTTTGTTTTTCTAGGAAGTTGTCATACGAAAAAGTTTGAGAGGTCATGGTATTTAAAATTTGATTTTCGATTCGAGAAAATGCATTAGAATTAGTATTAGAGTAAGATAATTGCAATTCATTTTGCAATCGTTGTTGAGATTGATCATTATTTGTTGAATTTAAATATTCTGCCTGAATGGTTTGCACATTCCGAGTTATTTGACGTTTTTCTGAATTATTATTTGAAGGATTTTGATAATATTGATTTTTTACGTTGTTGTTGAATTGCCTCTTCCGACATTCTTCTAAAATATGTCCTGATTTTTTGCAGTATCTACAAAATTTTGAATTGTATTGAGATGTAAGATTACTGACAAATTGATTATGTTCTGAATTAAGAGAGTGTGGCTTTGATTGTTTGGTGAAATAATTATGATTGTTCTTATTTGGGTTAGAGTTCATTTCCCTAACTGCATTATAAAACCTTTCTTCTTCAATGGCAATATTTGTTGCCTCAATAAGATTTTTGGGTTTCGAAAGTCTGACTACTGTTGATAGTTCACTGGTCATACCTAAAATTAATGTGTTAAGAGCGCTGTCTTCAATTTGCTTTACTCTCCCTATCAATTCTGCATCGTCCTTGTTCGAAAATCGAACAGCTCCGATAAGATTATTAGTGCAATTTTCAACTCTTTGTATGAATTTTATTACTGGTTCGTTAAAGTTTTGTTTACAATTTCTTAATTCCAGTTCTAACTGAGATGTGTGTTTATTTTCACCGTAGGTATTTATTAGAAATGATTTGAATTCGGCATAGTTTTTAAAATTATAATTGGCAATTGTGTATTTGGCATTTCCTACGACGCAATGAATCATATATTTTATAAGTATGTTTTTCTGTTGCTCTGAGCATAGTTCGTATGCAGTATCGCAATCTTTAATAAAAGGATACAGATTTCTTTTCTCTCCGTCAAATGTCGAAACAAACTTCATCAATGTATCGATAGTGAGTGCATGCATTTTGGTGTGAAAGTGTATAGATTGAGTAAGAAAAATTGTTACAAAAGTTACTCATAGAATATGATGAATAATATATTGCATAAAGTTTAAACAAACGTTGACTTGAAGATGAATTTGGTTCTAGTAGTCGTTGAAATAGGTTGTTGGCAGCTTGCAGATTTTTCTTGTAGTTGGATGTAGAATCAGCAAAGAAGATGTAATTGAAGTCGGCAAAGAAAATGTAGCTGAAGTCGGCAAGAAGATGTAGTTTGAATATTCGATGATGGATTTCGCAGAATTTATTTTCACCATGTAGAAGTTGAAGATTCAATAGTAGATTTTGTAGATATATCGACGTAGAAGATTTTCGATGATAGATTTCGTAGAATTGGAGATTTAGTCTTATTCTAGTTTCGTATTATTATTATATTTGATTTATTATAATTTCCGTTCGATTTAATCGATGTACTTTTATTTAATTAGATTTATTTTGTTCGTGTATTTGATTCGCGCTAATTTTTAAAGAATTTTATTCACCGTTAATTTATTGTCACCATAAATTTCTTAACGTTATTTTAGCACATATCCTCACTTCTGACACCAATTTTTATGTTATGTTTATTGTTTTTACTAAAACACTTTTATGTGTTGGTTCAATTTTATTTAGATAACTTAATTTTACACTTTATAAATCAATAAATCAAACTTATAATTAATACGAAAATCGTGACAATGTGACAGATTGCAATTGTTTTTTTATTCTACTGAAGTTTCATACTTCATTTGTTTTATTCTAATGCACGAAGCGCATTTTGAAAATAGAACATCATACAGAATAAAACATAGTATGGTATGGTATTGAGTATACATAACAAACTGTTGAATCATCAGCTATACTGCAGTGTTTAACACAAGAACATGAATGTATGTATTTGACTTCAAGTATCAAATGATGTACTTTTATTCTAAAACAACAAGTATTTTCAACAACATTTTAATTTCATGTAATCGAACTTTTATTACTTTTATTTAGCTAGACTAAACTTTATTTGTTCAAGTTTTGTTTTATGGTTTCACATATGAGCTCCCAAGAGACAAAGCGAGTCAACTAGTAAAATGGTAAAACATATTTCTTGGACTTTTCTGTACAATTACGTTTTTACTCGGTGTTTTGGTGGATAACATATTTTTATTTTACGAAGATAACACCATTGCAATGTGTTTTAACTGAGTTTACTTCACGTTTACGATACTTTAAGATGTGTAGAATAGTAAAATGCATCTAACTTATTTTTTCTACATTACCACATGGCTCGCTTCACCTCTAATAGACTCAATTATGTTTATACGTTAGTTTTTAAATAAATATATGTATACAAACTGCAAATCATATGACAACTTTAATAATCATTAAAATATACTTAAATTTTGATTCAGCGTTAGATACTGTTATGGCTTGTTACATTTTCATTTATCAATTTTGAAAACAACTCTTCCAATTTTATGTTTTTTTGTGCTTTCTTGCGTGCTTCATTTTGTTAGTTAACAAGAAAAATTATTATTTATGTTTCCAAAAAGATTTGTTACTTTTTTTAATAGCGGCGAATTATATTAACCGCTCCACCATTCAGTTGTATGGGATTGCATAGCCAAACTCATTTTTTTTCTTGATGCTAGCGTTATTCTAACATTTGCATAGTGTTCGTTTAAATGTTTTGCGTAGCGTGTAAACAATGTATGCGAAATAAATCAACGGCCGCCTGTCACAAATGATCCCCGTTCCAGAATAACACTCTGTGAAATAGAGCATTGTTTCGCGAAATGCTTTTCTATTATTGTTTATGTTCTACTTGCTTCTACTGTAAATCTGCGAAAGCTCAAGTACGAATACCAAATCAAAAATAAGCGCCAGAATAAAAAAAAAATTGTGTCACTTTCGATAGAATGTAAAATATCAAACTATACAATACTACGCCTAATTTGAACAGTATATTATATGATTGTATGTATATAACAAAGCTATTGAATATCATTTACATAATGCAAAATGAAAAAGATTTGCTCTGGAAACAGATATTTTATTATTAATTACCCATCAATGAAAGAAATTTACAATTAGAAATTCGTATCTTCTACTGCAGGGGTTGGCCCGCGAGGCGTCATGGTGCGGCCCGCAAGGTTCTCTAGATTAAAATATTTGTAAATACATGTCATTACAGTGTAATGACATGTGAACCAAGTGCGGTCCGCACTAATCCCCACGTAAAATATTTGGCACTTTTACAACAAAAGGTTGCCGACCCTTGTTTTGTTGCATTTCTTTACATTTTTTTTTATTTTTATCAGACATACATACATATTTGTAGCATGTTCAATATACATATTAACACTGCTTTGCTTTGATACAACACTACTAAATATCGTGAGAAGGTAAGTTACACCAATTAGTAACACTAATGAGTACTTATTTTATTTAAAAAAAAAATAAGTACTTATATTTGTTGCTTCCACGTTTTAAAATTTTAGCGATAATCACATTTAATTTAAAAGATCTAGAAAGACTATTTGTTTAAGTAAATATTTCCCTATCTAATTGAACGTCATTAAAATCAAATCACAAGTAAAATTAATCCATGTGGCTATCAATAACTTTTAACTTACTGATACACTTATTTCTTATACATATACGATACACTTATTTTTTAAATTAATTTATATTTTTGTCCAGTACTGATCATGAAATAAATAATGAGGAATACAATTATTGAAAATAAGTCATGCAATATTTTTTTGCAATAAAATTATTCTTCTCGAGATATAAACTGTATGTAACTGAATAATCCTAATGATGTTAAATAAAAAGCTGGGAAAATTCAACATTATCCATACAAAGAATATCCAAATATGTAATATTTATACCTTGTAATAACGGTACATAGATTGTTAGATAAACTCAGCTGGAACTTTAATCCGGAAGCCTGCGGCAGTAAGACTTATTCCACTGCAACAATGGATTTATTATACTCTGTCGCGCAATGGCAACGGCCTTTCAGGATTTCTTCAATATTATATTATATAAAATAAAAAAAAAACAAGAAAACATTTTTTGAAGCCGTGTCTGCTAACAAAAGAGTATCTAACGAGGACTGGTCGTGTAAAGTAAGACTTTGTGGGCTGATTATGGCGTGAGATTTTACAACGATTAATTTAACAACACAGTGTTGGTAATGTTTGAATACGAATTCATAAAACAATATAATTTGCTCACGATATAACTACATATATTGTTAATTCAATATAACACAAATTTTACAGAAAAAAAACCTATATATTCACTTGTACTTAAACATTTGTATTTACGCAAGCATTTGTGAAAGTAGTCTGTCCGAAGATGCCTTTGAAAGAAGCGAAACACGTGTCACAGTTTGTAGCACAATACATGGAATAATCTAAGTTATTTTATTTTATATTAAAATGAACTTCCACAAAGTTACCGCCGAATCCATCGAAAGTACTATATCGTCACTATTATTGTCAAAAATAAAGTACTTTTTGGCTTCGCTCATGTCGAGCATTATCAATCAGACAATCAGGTTATGCACGTCATGAGCGAAACCCATATGCACGTCGGAAAAGATATACATATTTACCACTTTAACGTCTAAAGATGTTGAAAGATGAAGAAACATGTGGGAATATAAAAAATAAACGATTTAAATTATGCCTTAATTTTGCTGACTTTCGATTCCTTTTAATATAACTAGACGTTCTTCCAATATATCGTCACTATTTGCTATGAATCCTATGCTTAATAATACACAGATAAATTTATTGATAAATATATCGAAATTATTTTATTAATAAACAACTAGCTGTAAGCCCGTTGACCTCAACGGAGGGATTTTTGTTGCATTTTTAAGTAGTCAGAAAAGTTACTGGCGTGAAAAATAAATTACTAACCTATTTATTGAATAATCCAGAAATTCTGATAGTAAAAGAAATATCTCGGGGCGTATATCGACAGCCCTGCCCTGCAGTATTTAAATTGTAAATTATTTATTTTTGGAATAATGTTCTAGTTTGCTAACAACTATTTTTCATAATAGCAGAAATTTCGTAAGTTATTGAATTTTTGGAATAATGTTTAAGTTTGCTAACAATCATTTTTCCTAGAAGCAGAAATTTTGTAAATTATTTAATCTTTGGAATAATGTTTATGTTTGCTAACAACCATTTTTCTTAGAAGCAGAAATTTCGTAAATTATTTTATTTTTGGTATAATTTTTAAGTTTGCTAACAACCATTTTTCTTAGAAGCAGAAATTTCGTAAATTATTTTATTTTTGGTATAATTTTTAAGTTTGCTAACAATTATTTTTCATAGTAGCAAAAATAGTCCTTGTAAATTACTTAATTTTTGGAATAATGTTTAAGTTTGCTAACAATTATTTTTCCTATTAGCAGAAATAGACCTCGTAAATTATTGAATTTTTGGAATAATGTTTAAGTTTGCTAACAACCATTTTTCTTAGAAGCAGAAATTTCGTAAATTATTTTATTTTTGGTATAATTTTTAAGTTTGCTAACAATTATTTTTCATAGTAGCAAAAATAGTCCTTGTAAATTACTTAATTTTTGGAATAATGTTTAAGTTTGCTAACAATTATTTTTCCTATTAGCAGAAATAGACCTCGTAAATTATTTAATTTTTGGAATAATTTTTAAGTTTGCTAACAACCATTTTTCATAGTAGCAAAAATAGACCTCGTAAATTATTTAATTTTTGGAATAATGTTTAAGTTTGCTAACAACCATTTTTCTTAGAAGCAGAAATTTCGTAAATTATTTTATTTTTGGTATAATTTTTAAGTTTGCTAACAATTATTTTTCCTATTAGCAGAAATAGACCTCGTAAATTATTGAATTTTTGGAATAATGTTTAAGTTTGCTAACAACCATTTTTCATAGTAGCAAAAATAGTCCTTGTAAATTGCTTAATTTTTGGAACAATGTTTAAGTTTGCTAACAACCATTTTTCTTAGAAGCAGAAATTTCGTAAATTATTTTATTTTTGGTTTAATGTTTAAGTTTGCTAACAACCATTTTTCATAGTAGCAAAAATAGTCCTTGTAAATTACTTAATTTTTGGAATAATGTTTAAGTTTGCTAACAATTATTTTTCCTATTAGTAGAAATAGACCTCGTAAATTATTGAATTTTTGGAATAATGTTTAAGTTTGCTAACAACCATTTTTCATAGTAGCAAAAATAGTCCTTGTAAATTACTTAATTTTTGGAACAATGTTTAAGTTTGCTAACAATTATTTTTCCTATTAGCAGAAATAGACCTCGTAAATTATTGAATTTTTGGAATAATTCAACTGTTTATGTATGCATGTGAAGTATGCGTATTTTGGAATTTTTAGAATAATTTAAATGTGTGCTTAAAATATAATATTTAAATTAGATCAATTCTGACAGTTGTGTGTTTGCCCGAGCGGTAACGATCTCAACTCATAATCTACAGGCGATGGTTCGATCGACGGTCGTGGCGTTTTTTTGTATGATAATTCAATTTTTCAGCGACTTGATTTGTTTCGTCAAATAATAAACAGTGTATTGGGAAAATATGTCTTTAATATGAATAAAAATATTGCGTCAGCGGAGCTGGTGAAGGAGGGTGTGGGAAGGGGCAGGGGAGGGGAAATCGCGGACAATCATGCAATCATTCGGACATTATCGAGTATTAATATATAGATAGGTAGGGTGGTAAATTTATTTTAAGCGGATACCTTTTTCAACCTAAATAATATATTATATAAATATAACAAAATTGTTTAAGATCCCTGAAATGTAATATCATTACAGTACTTCAAGTAAATGCTTCGATATATCTCGAGATTTTTAACGTTGCACATGGATTGGCAATAGATATAAATTATGATCATCAAAAAGCTTCATGTATTACGATTTGAACTAAAACAAGCTTAAGCTATTCGTATATATATTATGTGAACAAACTTTGTATTGAATTTCAAACAAACGGATTGTTAAAAATATGGTTATTTTGCATATCTATACGGGTATGTTTTTCGTAAATTTATTCTGTTTTTAAGTGATTTTTGGGGCGCAAAAACTGTTTCTCTAACAAAAGCCATATATCTTGGATATAGCCATGTACGCAAGAAAACTCTATTTTTCCTTCCACAACGACCGTTTGTCTCAAATTTACTTTTTATGGTTTTATTACCGAAGCAGTATTATTTTCCTGAAGAATTAAGTAGTATAAACCGTTTCTATTTCGATGGTAGATGAGTCGCGTGCTTTATCCACGGAACTTGTACACGTGATGTTGTGTGCAATGAAATTCACGAGAAGTAACCTATTAATTTTAAAGTAACCCTTCAAAACTATCAAATAGTTTATTTATAATACAAATTGATCAAATATATTTTATACCCTAAATTTAAAATAGAACAATGCTTATTGTGTGTAGCTTATTGTAAAATACATCAGTTGATTTTTAGTTAAATTTTTGCATATTAATCGTTAAAATGATTTATATTTTGTGCATTATCGATTAATATGTACATAAAATGACAGGTCAACAATTCATTACTTTATCATCGTATCCCATATCAAATATCAACACCAGTTTTGAATAAAAAATCAGGTCCTATGGCGCACCGTTGTCGGCTTCCGCGCAAAGCCTCATGGGTTCGAGCACCAGTACGAACAGCATTTTCTCGATCGATTTATTGATTTCTGTTCGAAGGCATGGGTGTTTGTGATGTCCCGATTTTTTAACAATCGGGCTTAGCGAGAGCGATTGGTTAACCACTAGTCCTGTCCTAGCCCTATCCTTTCATCCTACTACTCTTTTTGAAAAAAAAGAGTTTGAGCGACTGAGTATAAAACAGTTCTCGTAGAAAAAATGTTGAGATAAGGAGGTCATACGCTCCACATTGGGAACGGACATGGATAAAAAAAAATATTTTTCAATTTTTTAAAAACCAATTGGAACTTCATGTGCTTACGTTGTTTTCCTACAAGTAGACTATTTCAATTTTAGCTCTATTGCACAAATATAAAATGATTAACAAAATAGTCACTCACCGTTCGCAACTTTTTGTCAACATACCTGTTCTGTTGTTTTATTTACGAGCAGTAGTGAAAAGGTGGCGTTGACACAGACACCAAGCAATTGGACTGTTTACACGTGCTTTAAATGTCTTTATTACATACATACGTACGCACGTACATAAGAAAGCTTTTGTTTGCATATCTGACACTGTGCACATTTGAATAAACATTTTTTTACGCGTCTTTGCTGCCAATTTCGCTAATTAAAGGAAGACACTACCGGAAAAACTACTTTTTTGTGCGTTGGCATTCAGTGATGAAGAATATGACGTTTCTGAATACTGAACTATATTTCTGATATGGATTTTTTTTACCATGTCCGTTATCAATGTGGAGCATATGGACTCCGAATGGAGTTTATCTCAACAGAAGTGTTTTTACGAGAACTGTTCGTTACTCGGTTGCTCAAACTATCTTTTTTTAAAGAGACTTGGAATAGAAGGATAGGACTAGGACAGGACTAGTAGTTAGCTAATAGCTCTCGATACGCTCCGTTCATAGGATAGGATGGGTGGGAGAGGGGAATTAAAGACATCACATACATGCATGCCTTCGAACAGACATTCATAAATCGATTAAAAAAATAATTTATTAAACTGCCCGTACCGGGATTCAAACCCGCGACCTTCGTAGCCGAAGCTAACGACGCTGACCACTCGACCACACAGGCGGCCGAATTGGTTTTTTACTTCAGATTAAAATTAGATTTAACGTTTTTTGTTCGAAAGCATGGACGTTTGTGTTTTCCATAATAACAAAATAACGGGGTGTAGCGAGAGTGATTAGCCAACCGATTGTCCTGTCTTAGCTCTATCCTTTCTAAAATGTATACTTAATTATGTATATGCATATCATCGTTAATTTTCTACAGGCACGTATCTCAGCTTTTATCAGTTTTAACATTTTTGATGTCATGAACTTAGAATTTTAATACACACATATTCCTTTAACTCGTGTCGTAAAAAAATATATTTCATGCTTTATTTAAGCTAAAACAAAATGTTAGTCAAAAAATAATTTGACAAACATTATGGTCATATGTTATTTTTAGCATGAAGAAGAGGAAGACATAGATGGAAACATCTTTGCTTTTTTCCTTACTAACTTCCTTAAAGACATTAAGGACAAAAGTATTCCAGTGGTGTTTTATTGCGGTATAAAGCGATATCAATCGCAGTTGAAAAAAGAAAACTTCTACATTTTGAGATACGAGGTTGTAAAAAATTACCGTCGAATTTTTTGTTTATATCAGTTTTTATCTGTAGTATTTTATATACATTATACGATGTACCAGTATGTAATAAAATATTCATTAATGCTCTTGCTTAAAATTTTAAAACTTTCTGAAACTGCTTCTCGTATTTCCATATATGTATACTATATATCATTATTTCCAAGCATTGTCGTAGAAAACAAATAAATATCAAAAGTTACTTTTATTATCGAGCTTAAAGCTCAAAAGGTCTAAAACCGGAACGAAAAAGTTCTTAAAATTGCGTTACACTTTAAAGTTTTCAGAAACTGATAAATTATTGGTCTCGTACGGATCTAGATTGTTTTCGAAAAATCAGATTTATTTATGAGACAAAGCGAATATTCCACATCTACTAGCCTCTGCAGCGTCCGATCAAATAGTTTCAACAAAAATAGAAAGGTTCGTTGCAAACATTTTCACAAGATAATAAATTACGATAAAAAAATATGAACAATCATATGTTTTTTTTTGATCGGATATGAAGTATATTTTATTTATATACCTTTTTCTACATACAATATAGAAATTAAAAAATGTATTGTATTTAATAAGATGGATTGCATAAACATCCTTTCGTTACTATGTGATAAAAATAATATGTCATTTGTATTGGATATCTTTTTTTTTTGTACCCATGCCCACTCCCAATGTGGAACATATGGTCTTCTAATAGAGGTATCTTAACAGAAGTTTTTCTACGAGAACTGTTTGCTACTTAGTCGCTCAACCTCTCTTATTCAAAGAGAGTAGTATGGGTAGAAGGATCAGACTAGGACAGGACTAATGGTTAACTAATCGCTCTTACTACCCCCAGTTATTGAAGGATGGGAAGAATGGGAGGGAAAATAAGATATCACAAACACCCATGCCTTCTAACTGAAATCTATAAATCAATCGAAACAGTGCTGCCCGTACTGAGACTCGAACCCGTTAAGTCCGGCACGGAAACCCACAACGCATACCGCTGCACCATAGGGGATATTATTGACGGGATTAAAATTTCCCATATTTTTTCGGACATCGATAACATAGATTTTTTAATAATTTGGTGACATGTTTTTTTGATGTATTTTTACAAAATCGATTTATCTTTTTCAGTGATGAATTTTCTTAATGTTTCACTTAATTTATCATCTTGTTCATTCGTCAGACAGCGTGAAATATTCTGTTTTGTGGTAATAAAGCAAGCAATATTTAAATAAATTATTATTCGTTAGTGTCCAAAATTTATAGATGTAATTAAAAGGTGTTTACAGATTATGTTCTAAGGTCAGGTTTAGTGGAAACACATTACCAAATATTCGTGGAATGATTCAAATTATACTAATATGTATACCATTTCATTTCCTAAAAGTTAATTAGCGATAGCATTTTTTGCATATTTTATTTTCCTGAATATTAAGCCCGATAGGCCGTTGGGAATCACTGCCGATATATTTAAATCGCTTCAAAATTAAAACTGTATTGATATATTTTAATGGGTGAGGTTACAGATAACTTGTTATGACACTATGTTCTGTCATTCTATATAAATATTGGCGTTCAAGTTATGTGGTACACGTGCCAACGTTGGCTACAACCGTTGCAGAACGCCCCTGTTTTATCCCCTGGGAGACAAACGGCCTCACGCTTCTCTTATTTGTTTATTTTAAGGAACAACCAGCTGGGATTGTTTATTGGACGTGCCTTACAAGACACCATTTCTCCAAAAGCACACACATACACATGGAAAGAATCATTCTTTTCCATTCCTATCCCCCACTTCACAATTCCTAACACCTTTCCCAGAGTTTGTTTTTCTATTTTTTTTTCTTCCGAATCCCGCAACACCCGGCATCGTATATCATAGCCCGATTGCCGTATACGTTTCTGACAGCTTTCTCCTCGAAAGTATTATTTGCCTTGAAATCCTTCCGTTTCGTTTGCCGCTCCATTTTTTAACGAAATAAAAATACACATCTTCGCTTGAGGGCTTAATACGAAGCATTTACTTGACTCCATAACATAATTGGTGTCAATTATTTTATGACGCAGGTAAATTTACAGAAAGAAAAAATGTTAAATTGTTATTCGCGTTGTTATGCCATCGTTTTCTTTTAGGAACACTTTTAACCGCGTAGTATAAATCACAGGGAAAATAATGGTATACTCTGCGTTGGACCATACCTGGCATTAGATTCCTATGCTAGATGTCATTCGTGAGAGCAGTAATGTAATTAGACACCCTGCTTGATTCATCTACGAGTAGGAAAAACTCGCGATTGATCGTTAACCGGTCTTTATCATTGATTAAATTGTATTACTAAAAAAAAAACTTTAATTTATTTTAAAATTTTAAAATCGTGTTAAATACAGAGCTGCGGAGTCTGAAGGTAAAAAGACGACTCCGACTGCGAATTGATTATTTCAAATATTTACGTTCAACTAACCATCAGATCATTCTAGTTACTAAAATAATTCTTGTAGATTTCATCAATCTACACATAATCGACTAATAATTTTTCAATATCTCTAAGTTATTTTTCTCCGGTTTTTACAACTCCGATTCCGCATTTGTAAAAAAGCACTCGACTCCACAGTCCTGGTATAATATCTTGATGACGTATAATATTAATCAGATTTTTAAAAAAATATAAAAGATTTATTTATTTATTAATATTTTATCCATAATGATTACTGACTTGATTGGTTATAACATGTGTAAATCTAAAAAAATGTGCTTAGCGTTTATAATTATTTTTAATTGCTTATTATCACTTCTTATTGTAATAACAATTGATCTTGAACCTTCAGATGCTCCAAAACAAACATTATATCAAAGTTTTCCTTTGAACTTGCATGTTTTCAACAATATTATTAATAGGAGCTATTTTAAACCAACAAATTTATTTTCTTTCGAATCATGCTTTAGTGTACCAGTAACACACATTTTGAAATTCTTCGTGGTTTTGAATGCTTTGTTTTATTTTTACCCAAAATAGTTTACGGCTTAAAAAGAAACGATTAATAAAAAAAACTATCGGAGTTTTTTTTAAAAACCCCCACGTCGTTTCGGTGAAGTGTAAAAACCACTAAAACAATAGTTGTGTAGTAAATTTAACCGACGGTAACATTTAATGAAGATCGTAAATTATTTTATTCATTACACTACAAAAAGAGAACTTGTATAAACCATAACGTAAAGCGATTTTGTTAGTCACCTTGTGTAGCCCTTTCTTTATAGTTCTCAAAAAAAAATTGGTTGTCTGTAAAGTCGGTTTACGGACGATAGTTTAACGTGACAACGTCATAAGAAAACATTGATGAAATGATTGCATACTTTTATGAATAAAATGGAATCATTTTTATTGAATTATCATTATTTTGTATGGATACGAAGAAAGAGTGAAATGAAATCTACAATTTTTTATTGATATATTTTATTCGCACTCATTAATTCAAATATGTTTATTACTTTGATGAACAGTTTATTTACAAGTAACAATGTGCTTTTAGCAATTTATTTACAACTTTTATACATGTGTGATATTTAACGTCTTCCAATCTGTGTTATTCTGTTAAAGATAGGTCGGTGATAGGAAAAGTAGGAAATGAATTGAAGTATATTTGTTATACGTTAATCAGATTTTTAATATGCAAGAATTAATTACCTTTATTGCCGCAATTGTTGTTGTAATATAAACAATGAAAACCACATTAACATTTTTCACTTCACTTTATAAACAGTTGTAAACAGATCACGTGTAAGTTCTGTAGGTGTATGAGTTGTGTGCTGCCGCTGTCTCTTTTCTACTCAGACGCATCGACCAATCGAGTGGAAGAGAGATAGATGCGGCACAATCCGAACGGTAGGCCGATCGTGCCTCTCTATCGCTTATCCGCGCTCTCGCTTGCACGCTTGCCTTCGGCGTAACGCGACAAACGGGACAATGAGTCATGTTTTTTCGTGCGTGCAGCGGGCGTTCATCGATTTATAAGACGTTGTCACGTCAAAAGTAAAAAGTTTGTTTTTTTTTTATACCGCATTTTCACCAAGAATTGAAATTATACTATTGTATTGCAAATAAATTGATTAAACATACTTTAAAAAAAAAACAAGACGCTCGAAATGCATCATATTTATGTTATGTAAAATAATATAACTTGTAATGTATTTGTTCACTGTAATTTTTTGGGTTAATGGCAGTGAACGTTATGTATATATTAAATTTAAAAAATGGTTTATTACTAATTTTCATTTTTTTTATAAATATGTATTAATAATATCGGGTGGTAATACTCACCATGAGCGAATCCGGTCCTGATCTAAAATAAATAATCTGGAACAAATTCAGACGTGTTTTTTTATCTTACTGTATGATTAGTAGATTTAATAATGACACGCAGTAAAAATGGATACGCAGTAATTAAAAGTTTTAATATAACTTTACAGTAAATTAGTCCAAATAATCCATCAAGCCGGGCAGCGTCGTGGTTGTGCTATTTCCACAGAATATTTTGCATGAAAATGAAAGTGTTAAGCAGAAATATCTCAAATGTTGGATGGTAGGATACTCACAAACTCACAGACTTTTTTTAAACCATGTCTGCTGCCAATGTTAAGCATATGAACTTGTAATTGAGTTTATCTCAACAGAAGTGTTTCTACGAAAAATTCTTGTTACTCAGTTGCTAAACCCATGTTTTTTTCAAAGAAAGTAAGAGTAGAAAGATAGAGCTAGGACAGGATGAGTGGTTAGCTAATCGCTCTCGCTGCACTCTGTTCTTCGGGTAGGATGAATGGGAGAGTGAATTTAAGACGTCACATAACATCTATGTCTTCAAATATAAATTCACAAATCAATTGAAAAATCATTTTTTTTATGTACGTTTTAATTAATGTAATTAAAATTCGAACCGGCGACTTCCATAACTGAAGCCAACGACGTTGACAACTCGACAGCGTAATCGGTAGACTCGCAGCTAGTTGTATTATACAGTAGTGTAAAGCAGTCAAAGACGTTGTAAATGCTTTTTAAAATACGTATTAAGAACAGTTTATGTTGTGTGTAATGTGTTTCTAAATAAAAACAACAATACATGTGATAATTTTATACGTAAAAAAATGTTCAGTTGAAGCTGCCCATAACATTATTTAACCACTATTTCGTCCCAATTTAGATATATTACCAAGATTGAGAAAACAAATCACTGACAGCAAAAACGCTCGAGACGCCAAGCAGATGAAAATAGGCGTCGGGTGGGACCGGAGTACAAGACAAGTGTGCTTGTTTATAATCAGATGACGTAAATTACAAGTTGTTTCTATGTGGAGGCACTATGTTACGTTCTCAGTCAAATCATCTAAGTGTTGCGTAAATTGCTAGAGCCGTGACAATGACATTTCGTATTTTGTTTCATGACGTTTTGGAAGGGAAGCTAATTGACAGAGGGCTCTTTAGTTGGGGACACTTCCTACTACGATTTCATAATATGCTATCGAGAATTCAAACAAATTTCAGATAATTATTCTGTCTCATCAATTTTTTACTTCATATTTACTGTTGTAAAACACAACAAATGTGGATACATTTGAATCAACATTCAATAATCTCGCCATGTAATGCGTGCGTAGTAATGAAAACGATTACAAAACAAATTTAACATTACTTTTGTATGAGTAAAACATAAATAATTATGGTGTTTAGTTGATGTGAGGCAACTAGTTATAACAAAAAGCGATATAACAACATTTGGTCAAAATCTATGAAAAAAATAAAACGTGCTTATTCTTCGCGTTTTTTTTTTTAAATATAACACAAGCTTATCAATAATATCAATAATAATAACATCCAAGAATTTTTTTTTACATTAATTAAAAAAATATTTAAAGAAGGCAAAAATCTACAATTTTTTCAATTATTGACCATTAAAAGATACAATTATTGGCAACCTCAAAAAATACATTAATTTAAAATAGAATAATAACTAATTATGGAATGTAATTATAACATATTAGTATTTATATGTAAAGTTAAGTAATTACTGCAATTTTAGCGTTATTTTAGTTATAGATGACAATTTAACGACATACATAGAATGCATTGTGTCAAATCGAGAGAAGCATATTTAATTCAATGAAGCTGGATGAAAATTGATTTCAAAATCGAAAATCTTTGTTGAAGAATTGAGAAACACTATGTCATTGAGATTTTATGTTCCATTTTCATTATCATCATCATCATCATAACGTGTTGAATTAATTAATACATCTAATAATGAATCTAAATAATTTATGTCATCGGATTCATCTTTATCCTTTTCAGTAATTTTAAAAGCAAGTCTTCTGCTTTTTTACATATTATGTTTGAACATAAGAAATATTTTTTCATGCGTTACACGATGAGGCAAAACATTTTTAAAGGCTGGCTACTATTTGATTTTTAAATCTATACATATTGCATTTTCATGAATTTATTTCTATTCAGGTTGCGCCAAATGTTACGCTTAGTGATAAATAATTTCTGTGTTGATTTTTTTTACCAAAAAAATAGCGCTTCGTAATAAATTAAGTTGATACGAAGATTTTTATTCCGGAATCGCGGCTATCTTTTGTTGGGATAAGCCTTCAAGATGTTCCCCCTTGCTTCGCTGTCGCCTAATTTATCTGCTACAATCTGCTTCTTAAGCGAAGAGAAGTTAAGCTGCATGGCTAGACATAAAAATAAGTGGCAGTCATCACCATTCTTTAACTTGGTTACAGCGAGAATTTAACCAATGTAAATGACTTCAACAATATAATACCTTATTTTTGATATAAACCGTTTACTAAAAAAAAACCTTTTTAACGCACAATTTAAAAAATAATCAAAATTCCACGGATTTTTCCGAACAGGTTTAACTAAAATCTTTCTATGGTAGTTAGAGTTGTATCCACCACTAACAGCATAACAGCTCCATCATACGCGTTTAAATGATTTACAGGAGTGTCTTAGGAGAAATTTATTATTGATTTTATTTTTTCTATAACCGAGTGTAACGAAAATCTTTTAAATATTTGTTTTTAGATTTTTAACAGCCCGTTGGAATTATTTAAGTCTTCAATTTGTATATTGTGTCGCAGACTTTATTTAAAATATCGTAGTAAATTTGAATGGCTAAAATTTTGAGCACTTTTTAAGTTTTATTATCAACTGGCTATATCTAAAAAAAAATCTCGACAATCATAGTGTCAAATGTAATTATTTTTTTTTTAAATTTGGTATCTGAGATCATAGACATAGGTTTTTCTAATGTCTCGTCAAAAGAAGCTTCTCACACGTGATTTTTAAAAATCTGAACCTTGGATTTTATTAGCTGTGTTGTCTTTTTTATAATATTTTTTTAAATGTTTAACAACATGCACTAGATTCCTATTTGGGTTAGAGAATTCTCGCTTATATTTTGCTATTTTGAGATGATGACGTTTTTACCACAATATTTTACATTTATACATATAAAAAACTAATGAATTATGTACAATTTAAAATGTCAAAAACTACACCGGATCTCTCTATTATCAAGCTATTTCCTTTTTTGCATGTAGCAATTTTACTTAGGAGATGGCTTTTTTACCCCAGCCATCTTACATTATCGGTCTCTTTAAATACCGCTCAATCCATGAGATGAGATGGATGTAACACAAATTATATTATTTGGATTTTTTTTAAAAAAAAAACAGCTTCTTACCCAAGAAAATTGTTTATAATAAACTATTGCAAGATATTTACACTTATTCCACAATTATTTATTAGAATGTGGACTGGTTTCGCTCTTAACAATCATTTTCAACCCTGTTAATAGTCTTACTTAGTTAATAAATTAAATCATGCATTTACACTTAGTATTGACAGTGAACATCTTAAGAGTGACTAATTGCTAGGTAATAAAAATACTTAAAAATACTTATAAAAAGGTGGTTACGTTATAAATTAAATTGAATTTTTTTATTGTTTCTTTCTTTTCTACGTAAGTTGGTGTGTAAAAGAAGAGATGTAGAGAAGGTATAATAAATACAGCAAGTAGGTCCTGTGTGAGTCCACACTTCTGTCAATATTTCAAACGTGTGACTGGTACTGTTTAAAAATGCACTATTTTGTCAGCTTCATTAATGAACGGGAACCTGCGGCCTCTTGATTACTCTGTTGCGGCCTTTTGACTTGATCAAAATATTATACGCAACCGTTTGGAAAAAGAGCGTTATAAACCCATTATATGTTCGACAGTCGAAAAAAAGGGAAGGGGTACCAACGTTTTCTTTACAGCGGCCTTATGTTGAATCAAATAAATAAATGTGGCCTTTATAAATGAAAAGGTTCCCGACCCCGGTTCTAGACTATTCAAAGATGTTACAAGATTTTAAATTTTACCAATTAAAACAAAACCGTTAACCAACGACTTGCAGATTAAGAATTAAACATTACAAATATATAAATTAGATCTTTTAAAATCCAACAATATCATACAAAAAATCTTTGGGTCTTTTGAAAGAAGTAAATACTGTTAAATAGGCTTATCTTATGATTATATTTTAGGTACAATGTCATCTGCGGAAACAAAACTTTAAGTGGCGTTACGTTGATTGCCTCAATGCGTATACCAAATATTAGCAAAAACTAGATCACCTTTCCTAAAAGTTACCATGTAAAGGGAGATGCACGTGGATTTTACGAGAGGCAGTTTTCTAAGTCTACCCACTTACACTTATCACTAAGCATGTATCGCTTTATATTTAAAGAAAACTAGAGTGTATAAAGTTGCAAAGAAAGTGCAATAAAGAGTTAATTAAAGTATCAGTATCCATAAAATGAATGCAGATTTTATAGCTTTCAAATACCAGCTTAGACATTATAAATAAAGTGTTTTTTTCAATATTAATGAGTATTTTAAACAATTAATACGGCGAAAAAATACTATTATAATCGTTACCCTTCATTTAAGCGATATATATATTTATTTTTGAATACCAATAAAATATAATTCGTCTAAAAGCGAACACCAGATTTTTTTGACATCATTAAAATTTTACAATATTTACACAATTTTATTGAATTAAATGTTTATTAACCATTAACCTTTGATCACTTTTAGGGTGTTCGCTATCAAGGGAAAGTATTTTATTAAAAAAAACAATATTATTTTCTACTTATTATCAGTTGTCAATGCTCCCCATGAGCGAAGCTGGTTCTGATCTTGATACATAAAAAGTGGAAATAAGTACAGATGAATATTGTGTTTTTCTTAAACATTTACCTAATGAAAATTTGAATCGTTCAAATTATGTACATTTACACAAGTTTTGTCACTAACGACCCGGATTTTGCCTTTCGGCATCTTCATGCGTTCATGTGTAAATGTAAATAATTTTAACGATTCAAATTTGGTATTGAAATTCCACCAAGCACCTTCAGTCGAAATCTTAAATTGAACTAATGGGTAAAATAGTGTGTGACCAGCAAAATGTAAACTTACTTAAATCTTACATACTTTTGTTCAAACATCATCCAAAGTGATTCATTATAAATATAATAATATCCAAATAGTGTCTTCAACAATATCACTATTTTTTATTTGAATAATATAATATATTCATTTTGTCGATGTATGATTAACAAAACCATGATTATTATTAGTAAACACATAGAAAGTGAATTTCTTTCAATTTGATTTAAGTCACCAAATTTCGCTGAAATATTTAGTACATACGCCTAGCAGTTTTTCTAATCTTTTAAGTAAACACGAAGTTGACTAAGCTGCTTTGGTTTATGGCTGGGTTTGGGCGTGCTTGTTTCAGATTTTGGAAGCTCCTTGTACTTGAATGTAGGTGCATACATAATAGGAAAAGTAATTTTAATCGTCTAAGTAAAAAGCTATTAGCAGTGGCGCATCAAATTAGCATTAAAAAAGTAAAATGATTTCACTTGATTGTTGTTTACTGTCAATAATTCTTAATGAAAATAAATTGTATTAAAAAAAAGTTTCTACCTATTGATCAGATTTATTTTATTTTATGATTTAGAACAGTTTTGCTCAGCCAATAATCATTTTAAATAAACGACAATAATCTTTTACTGAGTGTTAAATTAGAACTGTAAATTATTTTATTTGTAATATGTATATACATTAATTATGGATCTGAAATCGCACAGTTATTTAAAAAATATTTCTCTATAATGAGAATATATTAATCTCGTAAGAAGTATGTGTATAGAGAATAGCAAAATAATGAAAGGTATAATAGTAAATATTCTAGAGGACAAGATATAAATACGTTGGCCAGGTAAAAAATAAGGAGCCAAGCCTTTGCGTAAATTTATTATATTTAATTAACCTTTTTAGCTTAATTATATGCGTATTGTTTTTGGAGAGTACATAATATACTAAAAGTGCGTATGTAGAACTTTTTATGAAATAACCTTCAAATGTTAAATTCTTTTCTTCAAAGTAAATAGTCTGAAGAAATAGAAAAAGCAATATTCAGTTTCCAAAAAGTAAGTATCAGCTGTTTACAGATATACGATCTGAATGGATATCCCTAAGTCAATATTGTGATTTTCAAAATTTACTTTTAGTCTGAGCTAAAGCTTTGTTTGATCACTGTATTAAGTGAAGCCCTATAAGCTTACAATTTTACTATGTACATTTTAGTAAGATTTTAATTCAACTTTTTATTGGGTATGTATTTTTATAATTCTGTCACAATATTATTTGTTTTGCAAACATATATGATATATTTTTTTTTGATTCACATAAATTCAATGTAAAAATTCAAAAAAAATAATTATGAAACGAATATAATATTATAATTTTTTAATTATACAATATTTTTTTAAATTGTTTGTTCAAATAATTATTTACGTATATATTATAAAAGGTGTACTGTAAAGCTTTGTCTACATTGAATGAGGTTTATAATTCACTTTCTAAGTATTCGATATTTCATCAACAAGAGTTTCTCAGTTTGCATTTTCGTAAATTTTCAGTAACGAAAGAAATATTATGTTATTAGATTGGTTTCTACAAAATTACACTTTATGGCATTTTTATGAATTAAAAGGGTACAAAATTAAGGTCATACTCAACAAACCTTAATATATTTTAACGAAAAATCACGTACAACCGTGGTGAACCGGGTCGGGTCCGTAGTGCAAATGTTAACGTCGTTGGCTTCCGTGATGGATCTGTTGAGTTTGAATCCCAGTACGTAATTTAAAGTAGCAAATATTCAATCGATTTATGTTCGAAGGCCAAAATATTTGTAATGCCTAAAAATTCTCTCCCACACTCTAATCTTAAAATAACAGTACGCAGTCTGAGCGTTTTCTATTCCTGTCTTCGATCTATTCTTTATATACATACCCTCTTCCAAAAAAAGAGGTTGGTTAACTGAGTAACAAATAGTTCTCGTGGAAAGCTTTCTGTTGAGATATCTCTATTAGTAAGCCATATGCTTCACATTGAGAGTAGACATGGACTTAAAAAAGCCGGAGCCATGATATGAGAAATGCTTTATCAGCACACGAAATTCAAATTTTTCCATTATTTTGAAAAACGTCAATTAAACCACTGTAATTTGTGAACTAAACGTCAGATTGTTATGAAATTTTGACACGTGTTATTTGAAATGTGGTACTCCCAAAAAATATATGTATTTATCAATAGTGGCGTCATCTATATGTCATCCTACGAATTTATTGACTGATGTGTTACACATTTAACTATCATGGCAATATTGAAAAATACATACGTCGGGTGCTGAAACAATTTTACTAACCGAAATATATTTGAATCATAAACGTTGCACTGGAGTTTATTTCTCTATCCATGGTGAGACATTTTCATTTGCAGATTGTTTTCCAGGAAAACCCTTGTAAGAATTTTCGTTTTGCACATCCCACACCCAAGCGCGCCCGTTTCTTAAGAATATTCACTAACTGTTATTCAGGACTTTAGTTTCAACTCTTATGTTGAATTTACAGCCAAAAGATTTATTTTCATTCTACTCCTGGCGGGGGTGAGTGTAACTCAAGACAAACTTACATTTGTAGGCAATTTACTTTGAGACTTCCCATTCATGTAGAGGGGACTATTTGTTTTCATTAAGGAATGCTCCGCAGAAAGCACCATTATAGAAAACTGCAATTACTGATTGAAATGATTTAAAAAGCGTGAAATAATTCTAAGAGTCCCCGATTCACTTATATAATGAATACATTTTTTGTAAAACGAAAAATTATTCATAGTTTATTTAATATTAACACCATTATATTGTTAGGCAAGTATAATTTTGTTTATACTATAATTGTTATATGAATTAGGATGTTAGAGTGAATAGTAAGATGTGCTGTTTATCTCTTCTGAGCCAGTATATATAGCTGAGCAAATGTAAGTTCAATCATAGTTCTGACGATGACGCACGCCGAAATAGCTATTAACTAATATAATAAAAAACTGTAGAACTAAATACGTAGCTATTTTTACTCTATTACAATTGAGTTCTACCAAGTAAATGCCAATTCAATCAATAATTGTATTATTATTAAGCTTTAAATGTGTGTAAATTGTTATATATACAGTAACTGTTTTACTTAAAAAGTTATCATTTTTCTAGTTTAACTCCACTTGTGTTAAAAATTGTGATTCGCCTCTTTAAGAAGCACCATCAAACAGAAAATCGCAAAGTTTAAGAATAAACTGGAGTAACAAAGTTATAAAATTAATTTAAGATTTCGACTGAATGTGCTTGGTGGAATTTCAATATTAAATTTGAATCGTTCAAATTATGTACATTCACACAGATTATGTCACTAACGACCCGGATTTCACCTTTCGGCATCTTCAGGCGTTCAAGTGCACGGATTCGTCAGTCAGTTCAAGTTCAGCCGTGCACTTGAACGCCTGAAGATGCCTAAAGGCGAAACCCGGGTCGTTAGTGGAAAAATCTGTGTGAGTGTACATAATTTGAACGATTTAAATGTATTAAATTAAATTTTATATTAAAAATAAATTTCTACTAAGCTACTGTCGCATCTAATAAAGATATTTTTTTAAGTTTCTTCCCAAATTTATATAAAATCTCAGTTAGAGAGCTCTTCAAGCTATTTAATTCTTTTGAGAAATGAATGATCACACTTCTTGTGAATTATTTATTCCAAAGCATGCATTTCCACAACGCAACGTTGTGGACGGTTGTATTACACGATGATATTAAGAAGACTGCTTGCTAACCGACTGCTATTCACTTTCTCTCTTTGCGCAGGCAGTATAACTCTTAAAAAATATTTTAGAACACGTGGTTTCGTAGACATATTAAATAATTTCAATAACTTGAATAATCTAATCATTGGGCGAAAATATGATGTGTAAGTTAATCGATGTGCTTAGAAAGTTTTTATATTTCATAAGAGATTCTTAATCAAGCTTATATTGCAATACGAAATATTTACCAGACAAAACGTATACTTTTAAAGTAATTCCGTTTATTTTTAATGAAACATTCAGTATTTTTTTTTTGAAATCTGATTCGAGTATCGTGTTTGAAAAATCTCACGAAATCTAAATTTTATCGGGTCTATAGTCAGTCGCACAGGTTTGTATAAAATGGTCGCAGCTCAGATAACTGCAAAAGCTTTCTTACTTGGGGGGCACTTAAGGCTCACGAGCAGAAGCTCTAAGCTCAGTCAACTTGGAGATAACTTGTGTGACAATTTCAAGACTTCTTCGGCGAATGCCAATCTACTTACTAGTTCTGCCAGTGTGTTGCTGTGATGGAAATACTTAAAAAAGAGGATACGAAAATAACTTATTATTTAAAGACATTTATTTATTAGTGTTGTACGCATATATGTATAGCTCATTTTAATATGAATATTAAATAATTGACATATACTTACAATAGAATTGGATTTGTTGTGTCATATAATGTTGTTAATTAATGATTATATTTTCTTTTAAGCTATGCCCACTTCGTGTGTGGATCATGTGAAATCATATAATAGATTTTCGATAGAAGGTAGTAACATCACAGACACCCATGTCCATTTGGGAATGCGAACTCGTGATCACGCAACCGAATGGAAGGAACGCTCACAAACTTCTATGCAATCCTAAAATTAGGTAAAGATATAATAGGCATAACTTTGTCATTCCTACGGAAACATGCGCTAGTACCAGACGTATGACCGTGGTGGGTGGTGCTGGGTAATTGCATGCACATCTATCATTTGTCATGTAATGTCCTATGAGCGGGAAGAGTTACTCAAGTCAGTTCGGCCAGGTCACGGCTGACACGGTGTCTTACTAGGAAAGCTATTAGACATATTATGCCATTTGTAAACATTTACAATTTAATTCCTGAAGTGCAATCCGCTGAATCTTGAGAAACTGCTCCTGAGGTAATTTTAGCAACAAAAACTTAACATATGCATGTCGTTGTTACGCTTTGAGAAATGCCTGCTAGCACCAAGCGTATTGTAGTTATGGGAATCACAATAGATATCTTGTTGTTTTTGTAAAAAAAAACAGTTAAGGTATTTATTAGGAGTCTATATGTTCCATCTTTACAGGTAGATTACACGTTATCAAGCGAAATCAAACAAGTCCTTTATAATAATGGCGACAATGCTTTGTGATTCGACTACATCCCTTCTCTTAAAAATAGTTTGCTGCTTCTTCCGGGTTGACTCGTTTCGTTTTCGCCGCGTAATATGTGAAGAAAGCTTTGTTGATAAAGTGACAATATAAAGAGGTCGCGCAGCGTTACGATAAGTTTTAATGAAACCGGAAGATTGCTTGTGTATCTCCCCTTTGCATTGTGAAACAATAGTAGTCCAAACTTTAATTCGTCTAATGGGAAAATAAAGATATGGTGCAATTATCCACTAAAGTATATTGTTAAGGGTAATTTAATGAAGAGACATCACTACCAGTATGCTTCGAAATTAACTAAGAGCTTAAGTAATCCATTGTTTGCAATACAAACAATAAACTTTATTAAGATTAACAGATAAACATTATCAATTCCAGTAAATAATATAATATAATGAATATTTTAGCTGTTGATTTCAATCAATGATGAGTTTATTACGATGTTGAAAATGTAATACTGTCATTTAAATAAGCTCTTAAAATGTCCATATAATTTATTATTACTCTTAGAAAGACTAGCAAATGTTTATTATCAGATACGGTTAAATTTTTAAGCATTTTTTTTCGCCAATCCAAAAATTTAAGTGTATTATATATGTAATTATACAATGTCGTTTTTATTCTGCCGTTTTTAAATACATGTTCATTATTTGTTTTAACCACGAGCAAAGACAATTGGTTGTTATAAAAATTAAAATGTTTGATGTTTACTTTGTATATAAGTCGTTTGTTTTATAACTTATTTGTTGACAATATGAATATATGCTAGATATATGAGATGTATTAAGCCAGAAAGCATTGGGCAGTCGTGAAAAAAGAAATTCAAAGTAGGTGGCGAAAAGAAAACAATATCGAATATTTTATTTCACGTGTCCACACTTCGATAAAATAACGATTTACACTCGCTTTCAAAAACTTAATAGAATTGAGTGATTTTTTAAATCCCTCATCACTATCAATACCTGTCTTTCATAAAATGTAACAGAGATATTGTTACAATAATTAAAATATAAAAAGTTATGCATTTTTAGTACTGTATAATTTAGACTGTAATAAACCATTTATATGTACGATTAAATTATAAACAATTATTATTACACAGTACAGCATGATCTATAAACTCTTCCAAGCGAATTGTATTTTTGTAATTAAAACTCTGTGTACTTTTTTATCCTATATTCACTTATTAAACTTTGTAAAACGAAAGATTGCGAATTTAGCTTATTACATGTTTTCTTAAGAATTGCGGTCTTATCAATAACTTTCATATTATAAAAAAAAAATAGTTTAGAAAATAAAAGGAATATCTTTTCTACTATGTATATTGTTACACATTTTTTCCATAAAATGACAATTCCGCAATTACTATAGATTAACTTTTCGCTTAGTTAGGTAAAAAAAAGTCTATTGGTTGCTTTTTTTATTCGAGATGTTAAAAACGATAGTCAGTATCTCGCTCTGTAAATGCGGTGAAGTACATCGCCTCAAAATGACCCCTATTTAGCCCTCGTTTGGCCACCAGTGTCACTTCGTCCCTCGTCATTTTGTAGAGATCTATGAAACTGATACTAAGACCAGAAAGACGCAATAATTCAAATGACATTATCATGACGTCACCTAACTGTTTACCTCCGTAGCTCCTTCTCACCCTAAGATGCTTCTGACTGCCACACGTCACCCCCTTAAGCCATGTCTGCAATAGATAGATGTATTTAACAATGAAACCTGCATCTATATATATAAAAATAACTCACTGTAGAACCATATTGCTTGAAAGCTATCAATTAAAATTCTAAATTTTTCGGACAATATTCTAGACACATTTTCAGTCATAACTTTTGTGAGTTCATTCAATTCTAAAGTTTTTGTTACTAACCAGTATTTGAGCAAATTTTATCAAGATTCTATGAAATATAAATATATTTTTTAATCGTTCTTTAATACGTCAACAAGTACTTTGATAGACTTATTCTGATCCGACAGTTAGTGAGTAATATACAGTTTAAGCTTGTTAGGAAATAATATTAGTAAAAGGTTAAACTTTTTACTTGACGGCTTAAGCACTGTACTAAGAATCATACATAACGAACGTTAAAAAAAAGTATAAAGTAATCTCTAATTTTTTTTTAAATATAAATTTACTATTTCTTATGTTAACAAGCACCAATTAACTCTGCCTTCTACACACAAAATAATAATTATTTTTTAAAGCGAAAATTATTTTAAGTTGTAAATTCCGGCATAGTTACTTATTTTCAAAACTCATAGTGTTCTATTTATTTTTGGCGTGTAATTTTATGGACCACACTTATTGAGAATTCAAGTAAAACTGGGAAACTTTCGATAGAACATTAATAAGGAAGAAGCCAGATCACACTGTTACCCAAGACTTGGATGCAATTCAGTTGCATAAATACCAGCGCAAATCTGGCTGACTTCAAAACTTGTTCTTTCCTAGCCAACAAGACTTGCATTCCGTTGAATGCGAGCGGTTTAAACGGCACTTTAGCCGGGGGTTACGACGCCGCAAAATCTTCACCTTAAGACCGCAAGATATCGGCGCCATAAGAAGCCCGGAGTTTGGCGTCGCGAAGCTCCGGGCCACAGGCTTGTTAAGAGGAGAAAAGCTCAAAGGAAGGGGATCACGTCGCTTGTGCCGATTAACGGGACTGCCCATACATTATTTGGGGGTAATCGTAGCCATTGAAATGAACGTCAGTGGTGTTTCCAATTCACTAGAATGAAAAAATAACGTCTGATCATGCAGTAATATACAAAAGCTTCCTGTAAGCGAACTACTAGAATAACTCGTCAATCTTTGAAGGAGACATTTTTACCTTGCATCATCAATTAGTCATTCATAATTAAACACAATTGATGCTGCACGTCGTTAACGATTATACAGCGAATAATTGTTGTATATTATATATAGTTCATTTGGTACAAATAGTGTAATGAAAAAAAGCACAACCATCTTAAAGGAATAAAGAATTTATTATTTTTTGAGTTCCAAAAAAACATGTTGGGTTTAAAGCCATTTTTATTATTCTTTGCTGCGATACATTTTTTAGAACTCTAAATTAACCGATTTTTACCACTTAAACAATAATCTGATTTTTTGACATTCAAATTGACTTATTTTAACGTGTTTGGATTTGCAGTGTTCGGAACTTAATTGGTTTATTAATATTATTTACAGCAAATTTTTGAAGATGATATTTAAAAATATACGATGTAATAATCATATCAATGCACAGATATTCGTGTAATTTACAAAAAAAAACCTTTATTTTTTTGAAAATTATACCGTTAGAAAAAAACACATAATATTTATTCTACATCGCTACCAAAACAGGAATATTTAATCTCCACTTCTGTTGAGTGACTCATTCAAACGAAATATACATATTATAAATCCCTTAGGTCTATAAGCAAGGAACATTCTTCTGCACGTGAGCCACTGTATATATTACAAAGTGCATATAATATATTCAGAAGTAATGACAGTCTACAACTACCCATAATTTAATGGCATTTAGGTTTGATAACCTAAATTTTGAATTATTAAAGTTAAGCGTCAGATTTGTTTATTTTAATGACAGCTGATAAATATTTTAAAGCGTAAATAATTATTCGCAAAGATTGTGTTTATAACAGCATTAAAATTATAGCACATAAAACAGGCATCTAGCATAAATTTTTGATTGCAAATTATACCTTCTGGCCGTACTAAAATTATTAACACTATTATCATATAAACCACGAACCGTCATTTAAACGTACCTTGTCACCCATACCATATACACTATAAAACAAAGGCGGCTCAGATTTTAGGCAGTAGGGGTGAGAAAGACTAGACTCTCCTAGTAAAGGAGGATCTCAAACAATCCCTTTAAATCTGGATATGAATGATGCATATTTTAATTAAGTATTTTTAAAACTAAATAAGATATTAACTATATTATACATACAAATGTTTGGATATTATTCGATGAACTTGCTTGTCATTACTTATAAATTACAACTAGCGTATCTATATATTTGATTCTATTGAAATGTACGAGAAGTTATTAGATGATATTGGAACTGAAAATAATGTTTCATCAACAGTGTAACCCAGGGTTTCTCAACGGTGGGCCATGTGCCCCCCCCCCCAGGGGGCCACACCGTGTTCTAAGGAGACCACAGAGGTTTATTTTTGTTTTGGGGAGCCACAACACAGTTTGGGGGGCCACGGGTATTGATAAAACGATACAGGGAAGAGCATAATGGCGGACGTTCCGCAGCTATTTTTTGTAAATTCGTAAATAAAATAAATTACTAGCATTCTAGATTCGAAAATCTCGGAAGAGCTTTAAAAAAAGGTGGGTTTTTGAAATTGTAATTTTCATGGGAAGACAAAACAATGGTATGGGGGCCACAGAAAAATAAAGTCATTCAAAAGGGGCCACGGTCCCAAAAAGGTTGAGAAACACTGGTGTAACCTACCAATGTTTATAGAAAAACTTAATCTATAAAAGTAAAATATGTTATATATAATATTGTAATATATCTTGAATTATTTTCAGCCAGTATGCTACAACATATAATGATTTTTATGATATTTACATATCAATTGTATCTCTATTTTTTTTTATAGCTAGAATTTATCACAAATATTTTTGACATTAAATTATGTAAATTAGTTTACTTACAATTTGTATGTTGAATCTATTTTTAAAAATATATTTTTTGTGCACAGTGTATCCTAAAGTAGATAATGAAATGAGTATCTCTCCAAACTGGACGATCCAAGACGGGTGAATTACTGGGGTGGATATGCGAAAAGGGTGGTCGTATGAGGGTGGACTGCCGATGAAATCTTTACGCGGTGTCAGGCGTCGGGTTTTAGGGGTCGGACATTAGCGACTCATTAAATCAGACCCCCAAAGGACCTGTTAGGCTTTCTCTGTAGACCGTGACGGTTAATACTATAAATGGGAATGCTTCTAAGCGCACGTGAAAGATCTGTATCTGAGGATTTGCTCAACGAAATCATGGTTAAAGTTATCATTATTAAAATTGTAAAAAATAAATAATTTACTACCGGCAATAAAGAGTTCATCCCGAAAAATTGAACCAAATACATGTAATCCTAAAATGTAAAATATAAGTAATGAGCCCTACTTCAAATAATTTTAAGGTAACTCCCGTAACCTTACTCTGGAGTAGCAATTTTTATTTTATTTATTCTGTTTCAAATAAAAAACAAACAAAAAATCACAATGATGAATGAGAACGACTTTGAGTTTTTGTTTAAGAAAATACGCAAAATATAATCAAGAGACATATATTTAATACTTATAAATAGGTATTTAGTGTCAAAACTTTTTTCAGTAATTTCAAATTTATTTAATGTTCAGTTAAATAAATCATATTTAATTAATGTATAATCAGCACAAAAGAGTATTTTTAGTTTTTTATATACACACATTTTATAATAATGCTTTTTTAAAGTTACCTTAAATTTAAATTTAAAAAAAATGACATTTAACTCAGAACTATCTTAACGCAATAGTAAGTAAAGCTCTCACTATAAGACCACAAATGTCAACTTAAATCAAATACGTATAACAAAAACAAATATATAAATACAATGAGTACTTTTTAAAATACTATTCTCAATCTATATTATTAATACTCGATAATGTCCGTCCGTCTGCCTGATTGTCTCAGCGATTTTCCCCTCCCCCTCCTCCGCCCCAGCACCGCTGTCACCATTTTTTTATTCATAACCAAATACAAACTTTTTCGATGACGTCAAGAACATGGTCCTCCTCCCCCCCCACCCCATCCTGCCCGCTGTCGCCATTAATTAATACACTGTTCTTTGACGAAACAAATCAAATGGCTGAAAAAATTGAAGTCTCATAACAAAAAAGCGCCGCGTCCGTGGTTTCGAACCATCGCTTCTGGATTATATTGAAATCGTTACCGCTCGGGCAAACGAACAACTGTCCAGCATCGATCTGTTTAATTATATATATAAGCACCACATTTAAATTATTCTAAAAAAATCCAAAATACGCATACTTCACATGCATACATAAACAGTTGAATTATCAAATGGCTGAAAATTTGAATTCTCATACAAAAAAGCGCCGCGACCGTCGATCGATCCCATAATTATGAATTATCAGCCGAGCTCTTTTCAAATCTGAGCGAACGTCACAATTAACAAATGATTAAATATATAATTTAGATAAATTTCGTTAGAAAATGAACCTTCGTTTTTATTTTAAAAACAGCCTACATATTATATGTTTTATTTTCCGATCATTTCCTCAATTCTACTGTACCCTAAAAGGTAAGGCGCTCGACTGATAATCTGAGGAACATGGTTCGAATCTTCTAGCCTAGAGCGCTTTTTTTTTTTTGGGGTTATAACTGTTTTTTTTTTGAAAACTTTCTTTTTAAATCACGTACATCTGGATCGTAAGAAAATAAATGCTACCAAAATAACAAAATCCGATTGACTAGCGAAATATGTTTTCAAAAAATAAATATAAGACGCAGTTATTTCAGATTTTGTTTTAAATCTATACATACGTGTATAGTTAGTTGTTGGCGAAAGCAAAATTTTCAGTATGTGTATAAAATAACTTCATTAACAATCTTATAAATATTTTAAAAAATAAGTTCTGTTGAAAATCATCAACATTTTGATAATTTTGTTTATAAAATGTGCAATTAAGTTATACCATTAGCATGTGAAAAATGATTATTAGCAAACTTAAACATTAATTTCAAAAATTAAGTAATTTACAATTTAAAACCCTGCAGGCTGTCCGATATATGCGCCGAGGATCGATTTATCTACTAAGAAAAATGAGAGATTACAAACTTGAACAATATTCCAAAGAGATAATATTTGACGAAATTTCTGTCACTACTACGAAAAAAAAATTTACAAACTTAAACATTATTCCAAAAATTATGTAATTTACGAGGTATATTTCTGCTAATATAAAAATAATTGTTGAGCAACTCATCATTATTCAAAATTAAATAATGTTACAATTAAATACTACAGGGCATCTGTCGATATGCCCCGAGATATATTTATTTTATTTTTAGAATTTCTGGCTTATTCAATAAATTGGTTTGTAATTTTCTGACTTCTTAAAAATGCAACAAAAATCCCCCCGTTGAGGTCAACGGGCTTACAGCTAGTCCTATTATATTAATACTCGTTAATGTCCGTCCGGCTGAATGATGTCCTGCGATAATCCCCATCCCCCCTGCCCCTTCCCCCTCCCGTCTCAACGCTCCGCTGACGCAATATTTTTAGTCATACTAAAGACATATTTTCCCAATACACTGTTTAATTTGTTGACATACACATCGCGAAAAAATTTCATACAAACAAACGCCGCGACCTAGTGGAATCGACACAGAACTCTGGAATTAACCAGTCGAGCTCTCTATCAACTGAGCAAACGTCATAACCTTATCAAGGCGATAAAATCCATTATATCAATCAAGCATTTGAAAATTGAACGATATTTTTGATTCACAAACTGAATTCGATTGTTTGAATTCAAGATTGTGACGACTGTCAAATATGAATGTGGTATAATATACATAATATAGATTCGACAATTAAATGCAAATATACCATGTGTGTTCATATGCTGACGGCAATTAATTATTTACTTTTTAACAGAGGGTATTTATAAATTTATCCCGAAAGATAAAAATTTTTATCTTTTGTTTTAAATAACGAGTAAACGATCCTATGCTTGGACAAGGTAAATTTATGCTAATTAGTAATATAATTAAAGTAAGCAAATAGTTTGATAGATTGGGTCAACGAGATTAAAATAACGGCAAAGAGAGCCAAGTTTAGGATGATGGGAAAAAGTGAACTGAACCCACCCTATTTTATTGCATAATTTCAATCAATTTTTTCTCTAAAATACATTGTTTAATGCTTCGATGGATTCTCGGTATCTTTGTGGAAGTTCATTTGAATATAAAATAAAAAATAACTAATATTCCGCGTATTGTGCTACAAACTGTGACACGTGTTTAGCCTCTTTCATGTAGGCATCCCTCAACAAGACTAATTTTACTTACTGAAAGTAATGTCTGCTGAGATGCCTCTGAAATATGCCGAAACACTGTCACAGTTTGTAGCACAATACTGGAATAATCTAAGTATTTTGTATTACTTTTTTATGCTTATTTTATTGACAAAACTGTCACATAAAATTTAAAGTTGATTACATTCCCACAAAAATTATTGAAAACGTAAGTTGCACTTAAAAAGTCAAATGGAAAAGTTTCACCATTTATTATGTTTGGTCCCTAAAGACTCATATATTCCTAAAAATAAGCGCCGTTTGTAATTAGTGAAGTTAATTTATTCTGATATAATTTGATAATATGCATTTTAAGTAAACATGGAAAATTGATAAATTTTTATTTTGATAAAATGTCAATTAATTTAACCATTTTCATGTGATAAAAATGATATTAGCAAACTTTTAAAACATTATTTCAAAATATTAAAAGTTTTTTACCAAGTTAAAACGCAAGGGCTGTCCGATATAATGACGCCGAGGTCGATTTATGCTACTATGAAAAATGATTTTAGCAAATAACCTGAACATTATTTCCAAGAATTAATATTTTACGAAATGTTCCCTGTCACTACGTAAAAAATTGTCCAGCAAACTTAAACCTTATTCCAAAAATTAGGTAATTTACGAGTATATTTCTGCTAAAGTAAAACTAATTGTTAGCAAACTCTACATTAATCCAAAAATTAATAACTTACAATTTTAAATACTACAGCAACTGTCGATAATATGGCCCGAGATATATTCTATTTATTTTAGAATTTCTGGCTATTCAATAAAGTAGGTTTGTAAATTTTCGACTTCTTAAAAATGCAACAAAAATCCCCCCGTTGAGGTCAACGCTTCACAGCTATATAAGTAAGAATTGTAAATGTCCCCAAAATTAAATTCTTTACTAACATAGTGTTTTGTCATTCAAAATTTTCTTCTCTATTTTTTAATAAAAAAACACATCGAAAATAAACGAACATCGGTCCCCTAAAATTAAAATCCATGAGTAATGTCTCCCATGAGATTCGCATTAAAACACAAAATTTTACATCCATTCCTACAAATTCACCATATACTAGACCTTTGTATCCATATTGTATTTTTTTACTCTACGGTTGCATTGCTAAATATTCATTGGACTTTTTTTTCATTTTTGTCAGGTAGTTCAACTTTTTTTCACGTTTTATTTACGTACAATTTTCGATTGAAATCAATTGAAAATATCAAATCGTCGAGAAGAAATAAAAATCTACTAAATAAAAAGTATTTGGAATTAAAACAAAGTTTTTTCAAAAACGTATAAGTGGAAAGAAATTCTGAAAAGATCGAGCTTTACATATCCGATTTTGTTTCAGATTCTTGGTATGATATTTTTGGTAAGACGTGCACGAGACAATTACGAGAACAATATATTCTTTTTAGTATTTATTAAAGTTATATTAAATGCTAGAGTGATTCGTTTTTTTTTCTTTCTTCAGTTCAAATAGGTACATAATAAAAAAACATTCAGTGAAAAAAAAAAACATATCGTCATCGTGCTGGCTGAAGTTGTAAGTCACAAAATTGACAAAAATGATTTCAGAACACAGATGAGATTCTTCGATATCAATTTTCTGTCTAGAATAATTCAATAGGTGCATTTATTGTACCAGTTTGATAAAAACAGCACTTTTTCATCGTTAATAATTACCAATGCAGATTTAAGCAGAAAATAATTGTCTCTTCTTATTGCTTTCTTACTGTATTTGCTTCAGATCGGCACACTTCCATCTATATTGTGTTATTATAATTATCTATGTTCCATAAAATTTCGAGGCTAGAAGTTTTATTCTAAAAGCTTAAATTTTTCATAAGCTGTTTACTCAGAACTATCACATTGCTACTTGCTAAAAAAAAATACTAGGGCGGAGACGATATTTATTAAACTGATTTTTTATGTATATTTTTTTTTTAATATTAAAACACTTAATTAGCTCATATTTTTTCAATATGTTTTATTTTCAAAAAATATAACTCATCATAAACATAAAAAAGTAAATTAGACACATTTTTTTCTAATAATTTAACACTACATGGTCCAAATTAATAATTTACCGATCTCGACTAAAAATTTGGTTATCATAAAAACATCATTCTTAGTACTTGTTTTTTCATTCCACAAATGCGTAATGTGTTTCCAAAACGCATTGTTATGTAAAAATACAATACATCTCAGTCAGTTTTGGAAAACTCTTTGTATTAAAAAGTTTGTTTTTTCATACAAACCCTTTTCAATCAAGCGGAGAGATTTTCAATTCATTTATTTCCCATGGTGCATTACTTTTCTTTCATAATAGTGATGTGCATCTTTTTTCGTTTTTGTCTTGCGTTTTATTATTTAAAGATATGTGGGAATTTATGAAGCGGAAAACAAACATTTTTCTTATGGAAATTGAATTGGTTGAATTAAATTATTTGTATCTACATAATTGATGCATTTCCGGCAAAGTATTTTTAATATAAGTGGTATAATGTTATACATGCAATTCCAGTACAAGTTATTCAATTGAATAATGAAGTATTTAAATAAATTTATTCAAAAAATCCCACATAATATTGCCTCAATTTTACAGCATTACTTTGTGTAGAGATAAAATAAAATATTTAATATACATACATGTAAATCATTGAAAAATAAGCTAATTTGTTTTTTTAATTTTTTAATCATTCCCGCTCCCTGTGAGAAAAATATGTACTTGTAATGACGTTAATTTCAACAAGCGGTTAGCTAATCGCTCTCGCTTTGCTCTTATAGTAAAATCGGATGGATGTTGAAAGGGAATTATAGATATCTATCTTTCGGGCAGCAATCCATATATATTTTTTTTAAATCCGTCACTACCGGTATTTGAACCCATGATATCCGCAATCAAAAACAACGTCGTTGACCAGTGGTCACGATTATTATTAATGATAACATGTTTTTATTGTAAATAATGCAGCTTGTATGACATAAGAAACAAATTTATCATATACATTAATAAAACAATCTCTCCGGCCATATGCTTATACCTCATACCTTATAGCACTAAGCAATGTTACGATTATTTAACCTTCTTAATAACGCAGTCTTTAATTCTGATAACTCACAAATCTATGCGTGTTTTTTTTAAATAGTTTTGACTCTTAATTATTATGACATCTGCGTTATGCAATTTATTAAATTTGAATAAATTAAACCGACACGACAAAATATGAATGATAATAGTCATTCATAATAATTATTGAACCGTTGATATTATTTTTCTTTACTACATCCATAATTTAAAATAATCGAGTAGACCGTTGCCATTTTAGTATATGAATCAGTAGCGACTTCCTGCCAGCAGGTTAGGCCAAGAAATACACCCTTGAATACAAAGAAGTGTCTCTTTTACGGACCATTCGGTTTGCCGACTTTGTCAGGCATTGTGAACGCTTCATCTGTATGCAGGACGTGTTCGCCACTTGATCGATTGGATGGAGGCAGGAAAAAGTGATAAAAAAAAACAATTAACCAGTGGCTAACTGATCGTAGGCGGTCCCTATCAATTAATTATATCCGAGCGACAATCTATTAATGACTATTTGGAAAGTCACCTTTTATATTTTGTCTAGTAATTTAATATACGCAAAGGAACGCTAAAAATCATCAGTAAAAATAACTCAAAAGCATTTTTATTATATTTTCTGCAGAATCGTTATGATCTGTCTCTAAACTATATATTTCTACATGTTCACACAGTTTTCGCATTTTAATATTATTTTTATTTTGAAATTAAAAATCTTTACTTAAATCAGTTTTAATGTAATGTAATTATACAAAACGTATAATATACATATTTTTAAACGAACTTCTGATAAAACAACAACACACCAAACATAAAAAAGTAAAAAGGTAGCCAAATATAGAGTGTTCTACATTCGCGTAATATTTTTTGTGACCATTTTTTTTTTCAATTTGTATTTACAATTATTTATATTTAATACTGTGAGTTATGGTCTGCCCATGCAAATTATTCAAGCGATTTGAATTATACTCTTTCTTTTGAACTGTTGGCGTTTTAGACTAAGCAGCCGTTTTTTGAAATAGTATTCTATTTTTTATAATCAATAGTTAGCTAAATATTTATTTTATTGGTTATGATATTCCACTTCGAAATGAAGTATTTTCGTAAAACTGGAGAAAGAGTTATTAAAATTACTTATATTATATTATAATATTGATTTGAATGCGGATGTGTTATTACAGCTCGTCAGTTTAAACAGTAAATCGTATAGAGAACAGTTATAGCAAAGTTGACCTACCAACTCCAACGTTTCCTTTTCTCTTATTGTAATTCTAATACCAGTTATAATACAGATTTATTATATTAGCACAACTACGACGATAATTAATTTTTAATATTTCTGTTATTATAACGGTATTATAATTATGCACTTATTTTTTTACGCTTTAGATACATTCCACTAAAACCCATGAAAAAAAAGTGAATTCGTAGCAAAATTGAAGATCGTTTTTTTTAATTGAAAAAACTGTGTTATTTTTAAAAATATCATAATGATACAGAAAATCGTGTTAAAAAGATAAAAATGAAGTAAATTACTCAAAATATTATTCATAACATGTATTTTAATAAGGAAAAATTAATAATATTCATCACTGTTTTATCGTATACGGGAAACTTTATGAGGGACTTACACCGTCTTCATCGCTGGAAATGTCTGATGTTTCAAATGTATTAGGATCTAATAAAGTCTTTTGTTTGTTATTACAGTCTTGTCTTGTTGAATTTCTTGTTATTTATTAAAAAAATTCGCTATACGGTTCTGTGTTTTTTTAATCTGGAAATCGTGTTACAACATAAAAATATATACTAATCGTACCATGTCATTTCAAAACTGTGTATAAAAACAATGTATTTTTTTACATGGTTGAATGCACTTATATAAAAAAAATACATGTGCTTGTAGACGCGAATAACTTCTTAAATGAAGTCAGAGTTTGCCGATTTCGCCCTAAATACATAATTTCAAAATGAAAATGCAATCAAGCATTATATTTATCAATTCGTAAGTGATGTTGGCATAGTATGCAATATGATTATTTAAAATACTCAGTTTTAATCAAATGATTTTTTGATAGAAGTCCTATATATTATATAAATAAAAATAGAATACCTGCTTCATTAAAAGTCATTGATTTATGTAAGTATTTTATTTATTTTTGATACATATGTCGATATACGAAAAATTTAAGATATTAATATTTTTTAAATGCTTATTCATCGTGTCAGAACAGTTTTCACCAGAAATCAGTTGGCTTATAAAGCGTATTTTTTTACCACCATGTGGCCAAAATGTACAGCGAATAAGCCGTGAATGTTTCATGCCATATTTCAAATTTACTCAAAATAACTAATTTAGAAGTTACGACTTCGCTGCAAATGCTTAATAATATACTTTGCAATACCCATTGGCGTTCGTAATGACAATGATAAGATAAATCATCCGCCAAAGAACTTTGATATTTAATTAAATATAAAAGACATAAGGCCGCTTAGCACAATACACGAGCTACGCTTAAACTGTCTATAACAGGGTTCGAGAACATTTTTGATGAAATCACAACACGATTTACTATTTTTATTTAAAATGTATTTTTCACCGTTTTTTATTTTTACCACACCTTTAGAATATCTAGTAACATCTCAAAAGAAAAAACCCCCTCAATCTTGAAACTCGACAAAATAAAATTAAATAGTTTTAGTTTGTAATATTAATGAAATATTATTTATGAAGTCGGGTTCGTAGTCGAATGGTCAAAGCCGTTCAATTCGGTCACAGAACTCACGGGTTCGAATTCCAGTAAGAGCAGTTTTTATAAATTGAATTTTCTATCAATATATGGACTATTTATCGAAGGCATGGATGGATGTCTGTGATTGATAAAATTTCTTTCCGCTCCTCCAACCCAAAAAAACGTGGTGTAGCGGTTGTGATTAGCTAACTACTAATCCTGCGCTGTATATGTCCTTCTATCCTCAAGTTGGTGACAAAACATGTGTGAATGTTCACACAAGTTTTGTCACTAACGACCCGGGTTTCGCCTTTCGACATCTTCAGGCGTTTATAATTTGAACGATTCAAAATCAATATTGAAATTCCACCAAACACCTTCAGTCAAAATTTTGTAAAAAAACTGAAATTATTTCAATTTACCGTAAAAAATTGTGATAAAACTACTTTTTTACGAAAATTGTATTTTTTAACAACATGTGCAAATTTCATATTACGAATGGTTTGTCTACCCCTGTTCTATAAATATTGCCATCCTTCTCTGTCATAATCTCTTCATTCTTTGATGCCTACTTCCCTCCTTGTTCCTCTTTTACGCAACAATAGCATTTTCAAGCGAGAGAGACGAGCTTCTGTGTTTTATTTTGTCGGTATACTCGGGAGTAAAAGTTTAAAGTTCTTTCGAGTAGCGAGCTTCAGTTAGACAAAGGGGAAATTTTTAGTAAAGATGGTACAGGTACACCGTTAAGAATCGGAGCTTTTATAGAGAACATTGCCCAACAAAAGCTCAGCTTTCAATTTGTTAAATACTCTTTAGACTGATTTTATTCAACGATTACGAATTTGTTACTTAAGACATGTTGTAATTTTTTGTGGAAGCTATAGTATTTTAAACTATTTTTTGTGATTGCTTTAATGTGTTGGTAAATAAAACCATTTTTTAATTTTATACTACTTCAAATCAGTTTCTTAATATAAACGTGTCAATAAAAAATATTAATTGTATTAATTAAATAATATGATATGTAACGTTATCATTATACTATCATCGTTTATCGTTGAAGGAATTTAAAAATCTTACGTGTTGAGATTTTTTCATTTGCTTTATAAAGTATTTTGATACTTTTTTGCATAGTATTAAGTTATGCACCTTGCAAGGCAACAAGTACTTTTGTCAAAAGTCACTTAACATACTAAACTTTGCTTGGTTCGTATTATTTGTAAATTATATTTTCTTACGGAAACGAAGTAGTTTATATCAATAATTAATTCTTTTGAAATACCTACGATGCCAACGAAAATTTTAATAAATTCAGCTGTCTTAAATAAACTTAAGAACAATATTGTACATTTTATTTTATAATTAATATCTTGAATGGTTTTGATGACTTTCCTGAATTATTTACATCGACAAATATACAGGAAAAATATATATATATTAGCTTAAAGCAGGTGTGGGTAACCTGCGGCCTTCTGGCCAATTCTGTAATTCTGTAAATTTATGTAAATTTGTAAATTCCTGATATATTCTGACCGTAAATTCCTGTTTCCGACCAAAGATTCCCTAGTGAATGTTTACTGCGGCCTTATGTCAAATCAGAAAAATGAATGCAGCCTTTAGAGAAGAAAAGGTTCCCCACCCCTGGCTTAAAGTATTACAATTATCCATTAATAAATTATATGTATTTGTTTAAAATTAGTGATCTTAAGATAAGATAAGATTAGTGTTAACATAAGATTGCTTTCAAAAGAAACGTGGAGCTGAATTTGAATACCAAAATCATATATTACAACATCTTCATGATGATGCAGAGCAACTTCTACTGTTTGTACTATGCAAGGGGCGGTGCGACGCGATTGCGGCTCGTGCCTATCGCCTCGGGCAGTAGTACCCAGTACCGGTCCGACCAGCGTCGGAGTTGCACGCTTTTCCGCCGCTACGTCGGGGTGCATTTGCGCTTTCCCGCGAAGTTCGTCGAGTCGCGGACTGTCGCGAAGTCAAATTCGTGAATTTTTCAGTAGTTCCGGGAGTGCATTGCAGAAAGTAATTATAACTGAATGTAATATCATTTCAGTACAACGCACACACTTACCTTTAATGTAATTAACCATCTTATATAAATATATACATTAACCTTTATTGAGAGTCAAACTTATATGACAATCATTTTCTTACAGTTAAGTTATAAAAAAATAATTTATAGCATCTATTATATTAGTATATTATGAGTTTTAGTAATTACAAAGTGAAACTATTATTTATTACTTAATTATAACGTATGGTATTAATTGTCATTGACAATTATAAGTAAAACACATTTTTTCATGACAATATTGTGCTTAGCATATCGAAAATCGAGGGCTTAGGAACACAGCTAACTACAAAAATACGTGTTTTCGGTTAAGCTCGGTTTTGTAATATCATATTTATTAGTGACACAAAGCTAAACATAAGTATTACCGTTAACTAAATACGGTTGGGTATATCAACAAATGAAATTATAATGTTTGAAATACAAAAGTAAATCACTATAATGAACTTTAAACTATGTTTTTGTAAATATACCCATGTGATCCTAAGCCCCCAAAATAAATAAAAGTTGCAGAAATATTTAAGTTATCATAAAATTTTATTGAAAAACAATTCATATGTTCGTAACAATTAAACACATTATAATACAGCACTAATCCGGTATTCTTTCGCAGGGAAATATGCAGCCCTAATTGATCTATTAGTTTTAACAGTTGAAAATATTCGTTTTTTTTTTCTTTATAATACAATTCTTTCGACCAGGAATAATTGACAGTTGACACCACTCAAATAACGCGTTCAAATTAATCGTGCTACAGTGAGGAATTGTAAAACAATATTCATTATCAAATTAAAGTGGCATTTGTGTAGCATAACAATACGAATAAATTTAATGATTGGTGAATTAGGGATGTTTGTATTGGCGTTCATGAGGTTAATTCAACGCAGTTTGCAATGTGATAATTACTGATACACAGTATTTGTATTTGTTGAATTCTGCACGATTAAATCAAATCATTACAACTACGAATGTTGTTTTTTGAATTATTTTACTGAATAAAACAGATATTTTAACCTTTATTTAGAAACAAATAATTCAAACAGTAATAATGTTTTTTTGAAAAGTGTAAATTCTTGCTGGGAAGACATGATATATTATTATTTACTGTTTATAAGATAATTTTAGAAAATAGTATAAGATACTTTTGTATTACATTTTATAAAATGATCGTTTTAAATTTTGCTTATTTTTCTGATAGACAATTAATTATCCGTCGTAATATTATGTTTTGCCATGAAATAACACATTATTCGTTATCATATTAAATCTAAAGTTTTTTTTTAAATATTATAAGTAACATTTTAATATTATTTCTTCATTTTAAATATAATTTAAAACATGCTTTTCTTTTTATACATGAAAATTAATGTAATTCCAACAATTACAATGCAAACCTGTAATATATTTAATTATAAATACGAAAAATATTTAAAAAAAAAATACAATCAGGGTAACCGATAATTTACTCAAAATACGAATATAATATCAGTATGAAAAAGTCAATATCACATGTCAAATGGAACTTTTTAGAACAAACCATAGAGCAAATTTGAAATATGGCCGACCAAATTTCGTTACAATATTTCTTATTATGCTTGAATTATCAGTTTTATTAATATCTTTAAGATTTTCGCATTTGCAATAAAGCTTTCTAGGTAATCGTATTGTTTTTTGTGGGACTTGGTTATCTTTCGGGGAGACAAAGAGTAGCATGTTTGTAATGCAAATGTAGTGCTAATGATCTTAAGTTTAATTTAACATTTCACAGTTTTGCACATCCCTGGTTTATTATTAAATACAACATTTTTAATACTGTAATATATACGTAATAAAATTAATACAACGATTCAGTATTACATTAAAATTAAACCGTATTCAATTAAATTATTATCTGTTATATTTTGATGTATCTTAAATGAAAATTTCCTTTATTAATCACCTTGGGAAGACGCCGTACTGTAATTTTGGACGAATATTTAATATGAGGAAGGTGTACATAAATCATGTATTTGTAAAATATTCTTGAAGCCGAAAGTTACGACGGTTTGGCAGTGTGTGAATTTTACATCACTTCGTATTGTTTAGACCCTTAATAAATGATTACCTCTAGAAGAGAAACTCATTCTCTCTTGAGCTGTTATCCAAAGATTTACTTGCCAGTTACTCGGTTGCAAGTAGGGATTACAACATTTTTAAAACCGAAACCGGAATCATAGTCTTTTTTAGCACCGAATTACAGGTTTAGAAAATTATCCAAAATCTAATATTCACCGGATTGAACCCAAAGCATATTTTTTTGAAATTTTTGATATTTTAAAATCGTATCAATATTTTCAGGCCGTCATTTATGAATGTCACACGTTTATAATTATAATATAAAATATAAAAATATCGATCTTCATTTACTCACCCGGTATTGATATTTAAAATACCACTATTTAATTTGAAATATCGGCATTGATACATTCATCTGTAGTTATCTTATTTGCAAGAAATTAATATGTTATCTTTCTAGTGAGCCTTAACTTTTTAACATTTGACGTAAAGAAAAATTAGAAGTATGAAAATAGTAAAATATTCAGGATTACAAAGATTTAACGTTATGTGACTGGCTTAATATAGACAGTTTTCTTTCGAATGTACGGTATGTATCATTCAGACGCAATGTTTCTTATTAAATAATTTTAAGGCCATAAACTTTAGAATTTAAAATCAAAATAATATATATATTCATAAATAAAATAACATTCTTCGACGTTTAGTGTGTTCACTGTCAATTCTTGATGGAAAATTATTATATTAAAAATACACTATTTTGTACTAATTGGACATTCATTTGGAAATATTAAAACCGGTTTCACTGATTTCAATCATTTTTGGCTGTTAAAAATATACACTGATTCAATGTTATTTATACAAAATCCACGATGTAACAATGAGTTTATAGACAATGATACAAAATATGAAAAAGAGATACTTAATTGACTATATTTAAAATGTTTTTGAGTACTAACAAATTCTATTCTACTTATATGCAATCACATTAAAAAAACAATATATTGCTAAGATTTAATTGTCACTTTGGTAGTATAAAAGAGGAAAAGTCTGGAAACCCTAGACTATAATGTAAGTTAGTTTCCATTATAATTGTTGTCAGTTCGAGTGCATTCGCGCACTGAATAGCACCGGAAGATGCCGAGAGGCGAAACCCGGGTCGTGTTCGGCCAAAATTAAAATGGAAACGTACATCAAGAAAAAAAAATATTTCTAATCTAAAGTTAAATTTCCATCAAGCACCTTCAGTCGAAATTATAAATTATAATTTAAGTATTTAAAAAATTCACGTCGTTTCCTCTCCTCCCATCCTTCTGATCCTTTGATAACTGGGTGTAGTAATAGCGATTAGCCAACCACTAGTCCTGTTCTAGCCTTATCCTTCTTTCCCTAATACTCACTTTTTAAAAAAGTGAGGTTGAGCGACTGAGTAACAAACAGTTCTCGTAGAAAAATTTCTGTTGAGATACCTCCATTATGAGGCCATATGCTCCACATTGGGAGCGGACATGGATTAAAAAAAAAAAAAAATGTGTTTAACTGAAAAGTAAAAATTATCCATTGAAAGAGGTATATTGAAAACTGGGTTTTCTCGTATTGAAAATTCTAAAGTTTTTGTTTGTATTTTCATTCTTACTTTGCATAATAAATAAGAAACCGGCGAGATGTTAGAAAGTGTAAGTTTACCTAGAATCTTGATGAATAACGTGCAATGGCAGGGTTGGATTTATGACACTTTCCCTCGGATTGCCTCAAAAACCAAACGCTCCTCGGTAGGCGTCTGTCGAGTGTGTAATTAAATTTATAAACCATAAAACTACCGTAAAAGCAAACTACCATAAAGGGAATCTACGATTAAAGCTATGAACACGCAGCCTGATGGCCATCGTCTTTCGTTAATATTTCGAACGTATTGTGTTAGTCTCATAAATTCACAGAAGCAATATTGTTTTAGCACGTTCTATTGTTGATTTATTCCATTGTTCATAATTTATCACGGTGGAATATTGTTTATGCAGCATCAAACCGTAATATTCATATTTAACGGAAAAGCTTCAACCATTTTAGTTCCCATAAACACTGTTTCATAATGTAATTACTGTTATTTGTTGGTTTTATAAAACAATTATTCTGTTATTTATTTTGTAAATTTTCGTGATCAAATTTTCATTGACATTAATAATATACGTAATTTAAATTTAAATCCACAAAATTATGAAAATTAAGCTCATGCGCATCCGTGACTTAATTTGTTAGATACCTTTTTAACTGATCGTCATTAAAGATCAAACACTTTAAGGAGTAATTTCAGATTACCTGATTTATCATGACTTTTTATTTCTCTGAATAAAATAATTTTCAAAAAAAAAATTCTACTACTTACAAACACAACTTTTAAATATGAATGTATCCTTTTCGTTTAGTAAATGTTAAAAGGAACATTAAAAAAAAATTAAACAAGCGGGATATTTTCAAAAAATATTTAAAATACGTATATGTATATTATATCGGTTCAAAGTCAAAATCACATTTATAGATTTTTACTTAATGAATAATTTTGGAGACAATTAATCTTGTTGGGTCTCTGAAGGCTATTTTTAAACTCAGTTTTAGTATCGCCAATTATAATTAATTTTCTTGTTCTTTCTTTGTATAAAATTAATTCAATGTCAATATTAGTCAATATTTAATTTTGAACAGTTAAAATTATTTGTTTCCGATTAAAATGTTGCTCTCAAAACCCATAATAAAGAATGAAGATGATAATAATTATCATCTTAATTATCATAAATAGAATAGGTCTAGTGATACTTATTTTCTTTACTACTATGTAGCTTTTCAATTTATGTTTTTACTGCATTTTAAGCGTAAATGGTATACAACGTGAACGTATTAAGGTTAAAAAATATGCTTTTTTATAGAGAATACAGTATAACATTTCCATACCGAAAAGTTATAAAGTTTAATGTAAGAATTAAACAATAAAAATTATAAAAAAATGCAGTCACAATAATCTATTGGCTTGATGAAATATTAAAAATAAGCTTACACAGTTTAGGGGCTCAAAAACAAACTATTATAGATTAATACTGTGCAATTCAGTTTATCGGTGTTTTTGTTTGAACATTTGAGTAACTTTCTTAATCTAAAAATCAAAATATTTTCTGGCTTTACCAAATAAGTATCAAATAAGCGTAGACTACACATCGCGCCCATAAATCTCGCGTGTAATAATTAAGTATCAATTAATTTGAGTACTAAGGGGAAAATCTTGCGCAGAACGTCACGTCGACAGACGTTGATTGCGGCTTAAGTCGGTCCCATAAAACAATAAATCATCCCAGTGACAGGTGTAAGGCTCCAGCGAATCCCATCTTGGAAACTGACGGACGTTACTGCCAGTAATTAACGCCAGAGAGCGCGGCCCACGGCCCAAGGCGTATTCATAAAACGGCACCCGAAAACTAATGGCAAGATTAACGACGTTCAGCCGATGCAGTCAATGCCTTCTGGCTGTAGACATGCGCTTCTTAAACCCAGCCCACAGGCCGAAGCGACATTATTAAAGATAATGCAAATTATTCGTTTTAAGAGAATCATGTATGTATGTACTATCATTGATTGAATTACAATACTACACATATATTGTGTCTTATCATATAATACCCTTAATAAAAAATAAATCCGTTTATTGTCGTCTTTCATGCAGTCTTCAACGAGTAATGTACGACGCAGTTGAAGGATTGTGTGTTGATTTTTCACATGTACCTTACATTTTGGTCCTATGAATGTAAATAGCACAACAGAATATGCAATATTATAGTTTTTGGAATATTTAAATGCACCTTAACTAATTGTGCAAAAAAGTGTACTTCATTAAAAGACGTACGTGACCATTTCAATTAATTGCTAGTAGAAATTAAAAATATTGCCGAATTAAGTTTTATCGCAAAGATTCGAATATATTATATTATTTATTGATTCATGTACTTTTCTCGTTGCAATTCGATGTATAAGAGCAAAGATAATCCACAGTCGCTTAGATTGTCGATGGATTATTATTTGATTGCTAATACTTTTTATTTATCATAATTTGTGCATATTATGGTTAGATATTTTATGGAAATGTAAAGCACGTATTTTATTCAAATAAATCAAGTCCCATCTCACGATTCGATTCATGTTGAACATTAAATCTTTAAAAAAGCTCTATCCTCGACTATAAGTGCCAGTATGTGAATGAGATTGCAGTGTTACCCACTGAAATAATCAAATTATATATTTCTCGTGTGACTTCTGGCAAATGGCAATGGTCCCGCGTGAGTAATACCAGATTCGATCGCGGTCGGAAGCCGTCAATTCGTTATGGGAGTAATTTTACGATGTTTTACAGATCACCCAATTTCAGCCAGACCAATTGGGCATTTGAGATTCTGTCGTATTTAATGATTTGTGCAACTAACAGCATACTACTCAAAAGTGTCGCTTACAAAAAGGGAATATGATATTACTTTACTACGTTAATGCATTAAAAAAACACAAATACGTGCACTCGTACTATAAAACAATTGATGATTCAAATTCTTAGTAAGATTTTTGTAAGGTAAACTCAATATCAAAATTAGATTTTTAAATTTAAATTTGAGATCTTAGACGTGAGTATCTGTGATACCAATTTACCTCGAGTTGATCTCAAGTGACTTACAATAAATTCTCGTCAAGTTTTTCTCGCATTATCTTTCAACATAAAAATATTTGGCGAATTGGCATTAGGTGTAATGTCAAATATTAAAAACAAATTAAACTTGTATCAACTAAAAAAATACTCTTTCGGGGGTTGAAAAGCTTGGCGTAAGATTATCGCTTTCTCTAGGTCGCGTGCATGGGTGCAAGGCTGTTGTGTAGCCTTTAAGAAATAATATGACTTTGAATCCGATCTTATCTTTAAACACTACTTTAATTATTTTTTTTTATACTTAGTTGCATGGCAGATTTCAATACACATTTATTTAACGAACTCGACGTTATTCGTTTTTTTTTACTCTGACTCCAACTCTACAGTCCTGGTTTAAAGAGAAAGGTTTAATCATATTGATATAAATCCATTATCATACAAGTATCATGCAACTTTTAATGTGTGCATCATACTTCAATTTCGTAGTTTAAAAGAGTATACTTATTTAAGAATTTATGCTAATTCAATTCTATATTGTGAAGTATAACTTTCTTACACGTATTTTTTTAAAAATTGTTTAGGTGTATTAAAAAAATATTTCACTTGCATCTATGAATAAAACAACACAATCGTGACACAGTGGCCCCATGTGATTATAGCACCCCGCCAGTAGTAATTTGCTGTGACAGAGCACACTACACACAACATGCGTTTGAAGTGACTTTGAGTAACTCAATACACGCGCGATGATTGATATTCAAAACTCCGTTTTATTGAAGTGCATGAACAAAGTGAAGCGAAAGCAATAAACCAGACTGGAAAGTGAAATGAAGAATGGCAACGACTAGTCAACAGGAGGCGCCCAACCCGGCAAAGGAATCTCCGAGGTAAACGAATTTTCATTATTCTCGTTGTTTATCTGGGTATTTTAAGTATTTTACTGCCTCTCAGAGCTCCCGTCATAACGTGCCTTGTCTTCTTTATTGCAGAAATATAAAAACTTGAGCGATTTTCACCAAATAAACAGAACGACTGATAAATGAATGAAGTTTGGATAAACTGTAACTGTTTTTATAGTTTTTTTCCACTTCAGTAGCTATATTTAAAAAATGAAATATACATTTCTAATCTACATATCTTATTAGCAACGTTCCCTCTAATTTTTCTATTGTGTGAGTAGTAAATTTTCAGCAAAATAAAAAATGTGTGCAAATATAAATATTTGGTGAAACAAACTTATTTTTACAATATTTCTTTGTGCGGCCTTGTGCGAGGATGGAAAAATGTGTGCGGACACATTTTGGGACTCCTTAGCGGGAACATTGCTTATCAGTTGATAATTTTCGTCTTGAGCGAAACCGTTCCTGATCCTAATAGTTCCTAATAGTTCCTGATCCTAAGAGTGGGCACAAGTGGAAATTAGTACAAATGTATATTTTATTTTTAAAATATATAATGCCTTTTCGCTTGACAGTGAACACCATAAAACAAAACTTTGGTAGTTATTCGTTTTATCTATATCATCAAAATTAAAATTGATTTTTTTTTGTAGAAATCGTTTTCTAAGAATTATATATTTTTTTAAATAAACTTACGTAAATCTTGTCGATTAATATATGTATAACATTTAATTAGTTTGATATAACTTCAAAACCAAATTTGATCATTTAGTTAGAGAACGATTTCAACCGTTCTTAAATGTGGCAATTATAAATTCTGAAGTACACATATACATTTTTCAAGTATCGAGACGCGCGATACGAAATTCTCAAGTCCCGGGGATTCCCGGAAACCGATTCCATGTTACAGATTTGGGGAACATCCGGACTTTTGACTAATTCCAAATCTTTCCTTTCATTGCTCTCGTATATTAACATTTTTTTTTACAGAATTTAGGAATTTAAAAAAAATTAAAAATCATAAGCTTGATAATTGTGAAGGTCGAGTGACTTACAAAAATTAATTCATCGGCTTAAATAGTTAACGGATTTTCAGACACTTAATTATAAATGCCTATTTATCTTGTTATAAAAAAGAAGATTTTTATCGCCATTTATGTTATACGTAATGCTTTGTTTTTCCCTGTTTTTTTTTCCCATGACAAGATAAATAAATTATACAGAGTAAAAGAGTATTCATATGCTGATTATTTTATATATTAAGGTATAAGTAAAAAAAATGATTTTCAACAGTATTCGATACAATTAATTTTTCAATAACTAAATACTTATTGTATCTTATCATCATATAGGTATGTCAAAAAAAATAATATCAATACAACATATCAGATAAATGGCTTAATATTCTAATATCTATATTATGTTTACTGCGGTATTTCTATTTTATAGACCAAGAGGGGGGCATACGTTTTCAACAAAGAGCGCTTAGTCGGTGAAATTATTGATGGCGATCGACTGATATCGCTTGTAATTTTATCAATACAAACCTATTTTAAATGCCCGCGATTGACAGAAAATACCTTTGCAATCGATTCATTGACCCTCCCTGTTATAGACAGACATAAATCGAATTTAAAAACTATGTACTGTGTTAGACAGCTAAATGTTGGTTTTGGAAATAAATTCAATTAATTTACTTACAGGTACATTGTTCATTGTAAATCAATGTAAATAAAAGCGGCCAAAAAAGTGTTCTTTTACATTTGATTTGGCAAAACACTATTTTTTTCTCACCGTAATTAAAATATGTCGTTAAAAAATCCACCGTTTTAATATGACCATAAAATATTTTGCAAGCTTTTTATTAGAGCAGTAAACTTCATCCACATTAAAAGCGCTATAAACGATCTTCGATCTTAATAATGTATTAAAATGTCCCATGTTACATCTTTTATGATGCACCAAAGAGATTTACTTGGCTTGACAATACGGATTGGAAAATTGTAAAGGAATGCCTTAATGCATTGTGCCTCTTCAATGCATCTGAAAATATCAGCAAGTCTGCTCAGTGAAAAAATTGTATTCTTAAAAAATAAATTCATTTTATGACTAGCCCTTAACATGGCGTATTGAAATTTTAACGGAAACGGATGCTATTATAACACATATTTTGGTTGAATTGTAGTGGTCTATATTTTGGGTAACATTTCAAAAGCTTCTTTATTACAAATAAAGACCTACATAATAAAAAATCTACAAAAGCGTCGTTGAAAATATGTTTTGTAACTTTATCTTTAATACGTTGTAACTATAGAAAAATGCAGGCATTTTTTTTCATACAATACCTACAACGGTTGATTTTTTGTTCGAACGTGTTAAAAATATTATATTTTTGTTGAGATTGGAATAAAAAGAAAATATTTTCTCAGAGAAGGAAAGTCAGAATAAAAAATGAAAAAGCACGTATTAAATTTATGCCATATTTTTATTGTTTTATATTAAGCATGTTTTATATTGAAACCAATACTACTCTATATATTATAGTTATCTAGTAATCTAAGTATAATATAATAAGCCCAATTTGAACGGATAATGATTTTTACGCTTATAAGGAGTCAAAATATTGATTTTCTTTTATATTTTCAAGATATAATATTTACATTTGCAAATTATATTATAGTATCCAAACAAGCTCCATTAAAATCAACTAACAAAACCTTTTTAAATTATTTTTTTGTTAACATGTCCGGGTTCAATCAACTATTTATTTATTTAACATAAACAAAGAAAATAAAATGCCATTTAGTCATGCTTTTAACCCAGCTTTCATTTTTTGAGTCGTACAGCTTAGGGGGGCCACGGGAAAAATTTCCGTAAATTGTTGTGTTTCATAAGTTGGAATTTGTGACAAGAACTGAAAAGAAACCTCTCGCGGTGTTCATTTAGGGAAATTCTTATTCCTCGGATTATTGATTCGAAATTTTTGGGTTTTTAAAATTCGAAATTATGGGAAGACCGACAAAAAAATTCTCGCGTATTTTCGTTTTCAGTGCCAAAAAGCCTTATAACACTTATACTTCAAAAGTACAAAACAGGTATGAGGGCCATAGAAAAATAAGATACTCAAAAGAGGCCACGGGCCCAAAAGGTTAAGAAAAACTGACATAAACAAACAACGTCTGTAACATACACACCCTCACATTGTCTGTGCATCAATCTTTTTGAGCGAATTTTTCGAGTGGCAGTGACACTTGGTAACTTTATTATCGGGTGACTTATAATATATAATTTTCATCATGTTAACACATTTTAATATGAATTATTTGCACACGAAAGTGTTATGAATTTAGCAATTATATTCGCTTACATTCACTTAATAATTGTATTATTTAATTATAGTATACAAAATATGCTATTTATCGGTGAGCGCAATACACAGTAGGGACATTAATCCAAAACATCATCAGCATTCTTTCGGTGGAGTGAACTGTTACTCAACTCCCCTCACGCTTAAGTGTCTCCACAAGGGAAGCATCGACGTTGTCTGAAATACTCCATGGGAGGAATGGCAGAATGGAAATCGTTTACGGATGCGGAGCCTTCGAAATGTCTTTCCGAAATGTCACACGCTCTGAATAAAAATGAGGTTCTCCGTGAAAAATTACTCACACGCCCAGTACACGTGGCGCTGAAGGAAAAGACAGAGAGGATGATCATGGCAAGGATGATGTTTCTAATCTTTATTTTCATTCTAATATGTGAAATGCTGTGCAGAAGTTATTCAACTTCAATTTTACAGTTTCTTATACATATCGACTGTGGAAAGAAAAAAGTCGTAACCCACAGTTTATTCAAAACAGGATTTTTTCGATAATCACAATGTATCAATGCAAATGCCGAATTAGTATCTAAATTTAGCTTTTAAGTTTGAAAAAGAAAAAATACTGAAATAAAGGTATAAAGGTTTTTCCAATTTCATTAAATAATATAAGATTATGTCAATTAAAAAAAAGTTTAGAAAGCTCCATGCACTTCAAGGTTGTGTATAATTCATAATTTGCATATGGCCCAAAATCATCAAAACACGTTTTTTGCACCTCCTGTAAAATTTGATATGTGTGGGTTACGTCCTTTTTCTTTTCCACGGTCGATATGAATTTAATGAAGTAAACACATCGGTTGTCATATTTTAATTAAATAATCATAGATTAGCTTTAAAATCGTAAGTTTCTACATTAAAATATACCACCGAGCTTTCCTATCAATTTGTTAAATTTATTAAGTTGTACAATGAAAACCACAATTTTTGTATAGTAATACCGACTTGTAGCCGAATAGTAAACGTTGTGGTCTTTGTTTGCCGTGTCTACCATTTCAAATTTCAGTTCGAAAACTCATATAACTGATTTTTCCATAACTTGTATTTAAAAGCAACAATGTCTTTAATAATTCACTCCCTCGCCTCTGATTATAAAATATCAAGTGAATCAAGTGTGATGTGTTAACTACTAGTAACATAGTAGTCCTGTTTTAGACCCATCATTCTGAGCCTATTTTTTCGATACATAGAAGTTAAAAGATTGAATAACATACGTTTCTCTTAGAACAACTTCAGTTGTGATAAGCAATCTCCATGCAACGTCCATTTTTTGCCATATGAATGGATATTATTAAAAAAGTATGTTATTAATTTTTACTAATTGAAAAGTTCATGTATGAAGTTGTCTCAAAAGTATTTGCGTATTTGCAAGTAAATTTAAAGAGGTAAAAATATAAAAGGTTCCCCAACTTTTTTAAACACATACGGACGCAAATCTAATCTTTAAAAAACCTTTAACACCGTTAATCTTGGATCTGCTTTGATAATAGCATTTACATCTTCACTTTTAGTCACTCGAGGCTTACTACTCCAATTTCTTTAACAAGTTTTTAAAATTAAATTTGACCTTTTTCAAAATTTTAATACATTACTGTCTATTGCGGAACATATTTTTCAATAGCCATACTTCATGTTTAAATTTATTCAATATAATGTACCAAAACTGATTTTTTTATCTCACTTTCCATTGTATGTATAGGGTTTATTAAAATAAGAAAAAACACTTATTATTATTCCACCGAAAAGCAAACCAAAACAATTGTCGTCACTTAATATCAAAAGAATATTGAAAAAAGCTTAAATTTAAATAGAAAAAAACACATTCTGCGTGTATTGAAAATACGTTAAATACTTATGAGATAACCTACTATGTATTAGTAAAAAAATTGATCCTTTGTCCACTCTGTTGTTTTATGGAATAACTCTATCTATAAATCACGTTATTTGATGCCAGTTTGAGTGTTTTTAGACAGCTAGGCTCGTAACTATGCTGTTACTATACATAGAAGCAATTCAATCACACAAAAGCTTTTACTAAAAAAGGTATTATATATCACAAAAAGTGTAACCCTGCTGTGCTTTGGAGTGAGAGCTTTCAGCTCTACCTCGTCTATTATTATTGCATTCGTTGTATCTGCGATTCGTGTGGTCGGTTGACGCTTTTTTTCGCCTTTTGTATGTTTCATCTTAATGCACTCACGCTATCTTGTGATCTTCGGTGTTCTTACCGAGCCTTTTGATATGCTCGTAAGATAATGTTAATGGATTCTCTCGACAACCGTAATGAGTTCTTTTTTAATATGTGTCATGTAAGCTTTACATAAATATTCTAATGTATTTTTTTTAATAACATTAAAATGCTGACAGCTGCGTCTCGGATAACTTTGTTTTCTCGAAAATATTTGTTTTAATAATATGCAAATATGCTCGCTTCCATTTACGAAAGATATTAAAAATACTTCATAAGCGTCAATATATTTTATCATAACATCACATAAAAAGTGCAGACGCAATTAAATTATTTAATGATTTCGGGCATAGCTAAAATATATGCTTGAATTATTTAAAATGTCATCCGTGTTGTTTAATGTGATCATTAAAACACAATATTTGTCACTTCACCAGTCTATGAACTATTGGACATCATGTAAAATCAATACCGCTATTTTAAAAAATATGTATGTTTCAATACATTAAAAAAAACACTGGTCTATTCAATTTATAGTATCAAATTGATATACGTGCTTTTAGTAATATATAAGGTACTTTATCGGAATATTCATACTTGTAGGTAAATAAAACTATGCCTCTATTTTTAGATATAATAAAATCTATTGATTTTAATATGAACTCACAAAATAAAACTGCGATATTCTAATTACTTAGAGAGATTTCAAAGGTATTCATTAATTGGATTGGCAACATCTCACTAAGTTGTCTCATGTGCTAACAACAATTAATAATATATAAATAAGTCACATGGTCAAACGTTTGATACAGTAGGTATTTTTTCTATAAACGTTGTTTACGCATAGTCAATTAATTGTATGTAGATTGCTTGGGTGAGGTCTTTTTAATACATGTAGGTGATTGAAAGATCGTGCAGGGCAAAAAAGAATATGAAGTGACAATCCAAAGTAAAGTTTTTATTGAAGTCTTGTAAGAGTTAGGCTTTCAAATTGTAAGATTTCAGTTAGAGTTATTTTCATTTTCAATATTGACAGTTTTCTTTCTCGATGCTTTCTGACAAATAATAAGAATCGTCAGATTTTGAGTATCTATAAATCTGACTTATTTCAATGTTCACTCCAGTAAATTTATAATTTTTGATCATACAGAAAAAAACCTCCTGTTGAGCGCAACGGAATTACAGCTAGTGGTTATTAAATTCATAATATTGTTATTTATTTTATTGAAAAACATTGAGTCTGTCGAGTAGGGGTGACTCAACAAAATATTATTGTATGTTATTTTTATTAGCAAAAAGGCAAATAGTGTTATTATCATAATTTTTATTTTTTGTTGATTCTGATAAATGACTAATCGTCGTAGAAAATGTATCTACCTACTTATTAAATTAATATTTCTGCTCGTTCTGGCAAATACTTACTCTCGGCAGCTTGGAATGTTTCGTAATATGGTGGTGTCCCTTATGGTAAATTCACGACATCTCCACAAGAATTAATTTATAATGCCTCATGGTAGTCGAAAATCTCACACGGAGATTTGTGACTTAAAGGAAAATGGCCGCGAGCATGTCAACCACGACCGCTCTGTTAACAGTATTATGAAATTCCACTCAACCGCTATCCTTCGCGTCATTGGCTTACCCACGAATATTTTAAATGGATCGTCGGTATAATAAATATATCAAACAAATAGTTAAATAATATTTTCAACTAGTCCTAGATATGAGATCCAAAGATTAAGAAGTACTACAATTAAATCATGTTGTATATCATTATTATTTACTCATTACTGAATGCATATTGTTACAGTAGTTAAGAATTTAATTTAATGTATAAAATAAAATTTCATGTCTTTGACACTGCATATGTTGTGTTAAAAGCTGTGACGCGTGTTTCGTCCCTTTAAGAAGCATCATCAGACAGAACGTCGTAAGGTTAACTAATTAAACAAAAATTGATTCTTATTTTTAAGTTATTAATTACAGAATAAAAGACAGGGTTTATTTTCCTTTTCTTCTGCACACATGGAGAAGATAACAAAGTTATCAATTTTTTTAATTATTAAAATTAACTTCCACAAAGTTACCGCCAAATCCAAAACCGAAAAAATAGTAATTTGAAGTCTTGACGATATTATATTAAAATAAAATGATTATCTACATGTGAAATCATTAAAGAAATATTTTCGCTGGAACTGAAATAATTAATGGAGCATCGTCTTGAAAGAACTCCTTTTATTCCATTAGTAACAAAAAATCATTACATAAAAATGTCAGCTATTTTACTAAGATACACGAATAATCATATACAATTATTTAGAATTTCGACTGAAGGTGCTTGATGGAAATTTAATGTTAAATTTGAATTATTTTCATTCTGTACACTTCCATAAAATTGTTTGTCGATAACGACCCGGGTTTCGCCTTTCGGAAAGACGAAACCCGGGTCGTTATCGACTAAAAATTTTATTGAAGTGTACAGAATGAAAATAATTCAAATTTAACATTATGTTTGTACTATAAATAAATGACTATGTATGTATCATACATGTCGCATAAAAATTAGATTAAAAATTCATTTATTTAAATTTTAAAATGTTATGTTAACCCACCCAATGTATATAATACTCAATAAATATTCAATGTAAATTGTACTTAATGTAATAAATATTATTAATATTAATTGCGTCAATCGATAGTTAAGTTAGTTATGATAATTAAGGTGACAGTGACAAGTAAAAATATATTTTATTTGACATGCCACTGACCTTGATAGTATAACCAAAAAACATATACACATTTACATACATATATGTTTGCATAAAATACCTACATCGTCCTCATATTATACACGATGTAGGGATTTTAGGATATAATACAGTAGGGACGCAACTTATCATTAATTTAGCAGCATACCACATACTATATTATTTAATCTGAAAATTAATTGTGCTTTGAGTAAAAACTATAAAAAAGCTCAAAAAATCAATGTTACGATAATTATCATTCAAATAATTGTATAAAAAGTTTTTAAATGTCTTATTTAATGATATATCTCGGTTTATTAGTATTCCATCAATACACAATTTGATCTCTAAGAACATTGGACCAATGTAATACTTGCGTTGAATTCCAATTGCTCAATTACGCCTTAGAAACTCTTAATAATAACTGGGATAAGATTGCATTGTCGTCGTGAATAATAATTATTCTAAGTATAAGCTGTGTCTGGTTATATTATAATTACGTTAAGACAATCACTACAAACTGTATTATAACAAAATTATAAATTGACTATACGAAAAAGATATCGAACATGATTAGTACAGAAATTCTTTTTATTTTATAGTTTTTGCTGTATTAAATAAAAATCAAATAAAGCTATGTTTAAGATTTCGACTGAAGGTGCTTGGTGGAATTTCAATATTAAATTTGAATCATTCAAATTATGTACACTCCCACATATTTTGTCACTAACGACCCGGGTTTCGCCTTTCGGCATCTTCAGGCGTTCAAGCGCACGGATGAACTTGAACTGTCAGTTCAAGTTCATCCGTGCGCTTGAACGCCTGAAGATGCCGAAAGGCGAAACCCGGGTCGTTAGTGACAAAATATGTGGGAGTGTACATAATTTGAATGATTCAAAGCTATGTTTATTAGGACTCATTTTTTAAAGCAATTTATAAAATTATAATGTCATGTTTCAATTTTTCTATGTGGTATATAAGGGCACTATTTATTCAAAAACGAGACATGTACATTGTTGAAAAAGTTTAATCGATGAACATGGACTGACATTGTTAGAAATCGTGAGCTTATCGTCAGTTTCAGTTTATTCATGAACTTCAACTTCTAAAGATGCCGAAAGACAGAATCCGGCTCGTTAGTGACAAAACGTGTGAGAGTGTAAAAAAATGAAATTTAATATTGAAATTCCGCCAAACACCATCAATTATATTTAACATTGCTTTTTTCAGTAGTTTTATCTATGTAATTGATTTTCCAATATTTAAGTATTATGAAAACTACTATAATTGTTTCTTTAGCCCTCATTTAATTTTAACAAAAAATGTTAACGCGAAAAGGTTTTGTTTTTCGATAGTTTTATCAGAATTGTCCCTTTACCTTTCTATCTTACGACAAACATTTAAATGAATTGATGTTTAAAACATTATTAAGATCACACATGGCTTGCGTATCATGATGAAATGCAAAACAATACATTTTACATTATTGCTCATAGTGTATTATTTTGAGAAGAATTTCAGTAATACATCGATATTGTTAGATAAAATGGCTGACGTTAATATTTGATACGTCGTACTGACTCACAGAGACTATTGCACAGATCGATCTTAGCCAAATTGCGCTTCTCCTTTTTTGCACGTCTGCCAAACAATGCAAACATCCTTAAAACGTGTATGCAAAGTGATAGAAACAGATAGACGCACGACAAGAAAGCGACAACATGGAGCTACTTGCATAAATCATGTTTCTTGCCACGCAAGCAATAAAACAACTGCGCGTATTTTTTTGTAAAAGCAATCTCAGCAAACTGTCATCGATAATGAACGACTCTATTTAACACGATTCTTCAAAAAACTTCGTTTATTGAATAATTTACATCGAACAAGATAATGATACTATTTGTGTTTCTATTTATATTTCCAGAATTTACAATCATAGATAAATTTTAAGTACTGCATCCACTGTCACTATCGGAAATCTTCGATTATCCCGTTTCATTTAAATCACCCCATTCCATTTTCGTACATAAAAATGCAAACCAACTTGAACATAAATGCAAAATAAAGAAAGCAGAACGAGAAAAGGGAAGCATTTAGATATAAAAAAAGCCATCCAAGTTTACTGCAGGATTTATCTCTTTTTATATTCATAAGAAAAGAAAGTTATTCCGATAGGTATTGTATCTGCAGGTATTTGTTGAATACTTGCAGTTGGCAAGAAAATCAGGTACGATCGTTCATTCACCCCACCTCCTGTGGCCTTTTTTTCTTTCTCAGAAGCGTTTTACTTACCCCCGGTTCTTACAGTTTTTCCTACTCCCTATGCCTCGGGCACCCGCTGCCTCATTACCCTTATCGCGGAATAGAGATGTAAGATTTTGCGTCGAATCGCGTAGGTTCTGGAATCCCTGAAATTTCTCACCACGCGCGGGTCCTCCGCAAAGTTTCAAAGTGGGATGTTTTAATATTTAAATTTTCATTTTATGGGACAATTATTCAGCGTAGATTGAGTTTCTTTGACTTTTAGAGTATAGAATATTTAAGCTGGATTCTTGTAATAAACCAGAGTATCATGAATATTATAACAATTTAATAATGAAATTCCATTTTTTCTTTTACTTACTGCTAAGCTTATTCGCTTTAAAATTCTTACATTCTTTCAGATTGTTGCCTGTACTTAAAAGAAAAGTTCACAATGTATTTCAGATTCTATTTTAATTCTTTTAAAAAACTACAAAAAATGATTTTTTTTTAATTTCAGCTCACAATATTTACGAATAGTTGGACGACTTTATTGCTATTTTTGATGTCGGATCTTTTTGCCTATTTTCACCATCAAAAGAAAAATGAAAATTTGTCAAAAATTTACTTTGAATAATTATTAAATTATGTGCTTGAAAACTTGATTAAAAACGTTCTTTCTATCAATGGTAGTTCAAGTAATCTAGCGGTGTTAGCAATACGATAATCTTAATTTATAAATGGATTATTCCATTTAATATACAATGATAAAAAATAACTAATTTAAACAAATTTGTATTTGAAATTTTAACTTGAAGCAGCATTGAAATGTACATAAAGTAGAAACAGAAAAGACTTGGACAGCAAAAATCATTTTTGCATTCAAGATAAAACATATTTTAAACAATTAATTATACGAAGAAGATATTATTTCCTAAGAAATCTGAATATTTTTAAAATTTAATTTGTATCATTTAGCTATTTTGTGACATTTTATTAAAATATATAATTATAACGATACGTTAGAAGATGTTTCTTTCCTTGAAATTTGTCTTAAACATATTTCATTTTGCGAGGTGCCGTGCTTTATTTTTTCCATTTGACAACAATATTTTTGCAGAGTTGATGTAAAAATATGCACGAAAACAGACAGTTTCGTTGTTTAAATTGAAGCGCTACACTTGGTTCATTTAGTAAGCCATTAAGATTCCGACTGACAGTTAGAGATACAAGAATTCACATTATTTTACCAAGGTGACGCATACAACATTTATGAGACAAGTTTTTTTCCCTTTTTTCACGCATAAGTGATTATGTCCATTTATTGCTACAGTGCTTTTGAATTTGTATACGCATCCGCTATACAATCTTAAAAACATAGAATATTGTGATGAGTAGTTAACGTTACATTATAATAGTGTAAATCGGTATAATAAACAACTATATTATATTTCTTGTTCAAATCAAATGACTAAATTTGATTGTATTCATCACAAATAATTTTATTCACACTATGAAAAACCTATAAGAGCTTACATAATTTATTATTATATTTTATTTAGCATGAGAATAATATTCATTTTAATCACGAAAAGTGGATGTCCATTATTGAGATCAATGGTACATATTGTCTCCAACAAGAATAGTACGTGTCTTAACAGAAAAAGGTTCGAGCTGCAAAATTACTAGTAAATACATTATTTTTAAAGCTTTTTTTAAACAACACCAGCATTATCAAGGGTATATAAAAAACTAGGTTTTAGTTTATTTTACCACTACAAGACTATCACTATTTAAAAATCATTTAGCTAATTGCTCCCATCTATTTTTTCGCGCTTTGCACGGCTAAATTGATTTCCAATAACTGCTTATATGCAGGACTAATTAAAAATATCCTAAAATGCTAAATTATTCATTTTTTTTAAATAGATTTGTATCATTATTCAAAATTTGTTTGTCACTTGCTATTCAACCATTTGTTTCATTAAAGACGTCACAAGATAACCAGTAATGTTTTTTGATAGCTTGGAATGGAAATCTGTATAAAAAATAGTTTCGTCACTTGAGAATTTAAATGACTCACAATTTAAAGCATCTAAGTTGTGTATTTTCAATTAAAATGCAAACGCATAATTTACACTAAAAACACATGGCCGTATGCAGTCATTGAGAACCAATCAGCAGTAGTGTGTTCGTAAAATATTTGACAATATTAGCTATGAAGTGTAGTTTATAATTATTTTTCTTTCATAGCGGTTTATCCATTGTTCACGTCTTTATCTTGAACTGATTTTTCTCTTGCTTTATTTGAATTATTTTTTTGAGTAATTGGAGTTATTCACATTTTTTTATTTTATATGTAATATTTTTTTTAGCATATCTAAAAAAGCTTTTCTGCCGTATTTAATCAATCAACTGTTCACGAGCGCAACTCATACATAATCTCTTCTCATTTATGTATGACGGTTAATGGCTTTACAATCTCCATTTTCATATAACAAACAGACATAAGTCAACAGCTCGGTTTTATCAACAAAAAAAATGTCTATCGGATAACCAGAAATAATTAAAAATAGTGACCTATCAATATTATTCTCTTTGAGACCCGCTTAAAGTTCTTTGTAGATATTATTTAAATTTGAAAAATAAAACATTTTTATACTAATTCTACATTATTTAATTTTGCTTAGAAGTATCTGGACCAGTCTTTTTCGCTGCGATCATTATCAACTGAATCAGTTCACTATGAGTGATCCGGTTCTGATCAAAAATAAATAATGTGGACAAATACGTAAGCGTTTTTTTTTTATTATAATAATATCATTTTAATATTGTCGCCTGCTGTGGCCCAGTTGGTTAGAGCTTGCTATACCGATCACGCAGGTCTGGGTTTGATTCCCAGTCAGATCATAGTGAATTTGAGAATTATTCAATTCAAAGTTGTGATCGAAGACTGGGTGTTTGTGATGTTAATTCACATCATTTCCTCTTCTCCCATCCTTCTGATCTTTTAATAACTGGGTGTAGCAATAGCGATTGGCCAACCACTAGTACTGTTCTAGCCTTACCCTTCTTTCCCTACCACTCAATTTGAAAAAAGTGAGGTTGAGCGACTGAGTAACAAACAGTTCCCGTAGAAAAAAAATCTGTTGAGATACCTCCATTAGGGGGCCATATGCTCCACATTGGGAGCGGACATGGATAAAAAAATATTGTTTAAAAAACAAAATAATAAAACATATTGACAGTAAAAAAATAAATGTAATAAGTAATAGTAACCAAAAAAACAACATTTACTGACAAAAAGTACATCATTGAAACCAGTTGACTAGTGAACTATTATTGAAGGCGTAGTAATTTAGGAATTAAGATTTAATAGAAAGTTGGTAAGAAGAAAATTATTATTAACATCACCACTAAAAAAAAACAAAACACAAATGTATTGGACTATTTTTCAGCATAGATTGAATAATCGCTACAGTATATCGTTTCCATTTTTCGTTTGTTGTATTGTATCCTCTGACAATGCACGTGCACATAGGGCATCAGCGGGATACGCCGGTGCATCTCGCGACTTTTCAGGGCGGTGCATTAATCACCTGTCAGTCAGCTGTTGCGCTCACTGGGAACGAACGAAAACTGTCGTCGGCTTTCGAATTGCTGCATTAAGTGAATCGCAAATGCTGCTGCACAAGTTACGTAAGTTTATTTTCATATAAGGATATACTACATTTAGACAAAAATAGTATCCGAGAAAACTATTCAATGTAATTGTGAAAATAAAACTTATCTATAAACAACATTTCAATAATATATAATAATATTAAAACAAACCACAGTGTATGATTGTGACATCATTCATTGTACATGAATTTCGACAGAAATTTTTGACTGAGCTACTTAAAATGTAAAAAAGTAAGATTTTGTATTAATAAATATTAAGTTCATTTAAAATATACTTCTCTAAAATTTTTAATTGTTACTAGAAACTTTACGGTGTTTTGATTTTTTTAGTGTAAAATTTAATAAATGCGAATCCTTCAAATTATTACATTAACACAAGTTTTGTCATTTGTTGTTAGTGACAAAAGTTGTGTAAATGTAAATAGTTTGAACAATTTAAATTTAATATTGAAATTCTACAAAGCACCATCTGTCGAAATGTAAAATAATATAATTTAATATTTTATGAACAATCACTTAACTTTTGTACAACTTTTTGAGCTGACTCAATAAAGATATTTTTATGATTTTTGATTTAAAAAAAAATGAGAAAACACCTATAACATTTATTTACTTAAGTATAGGAAATTCATTCAAGTGAAAAACATTGAAAATAAAATGTTTGATGCTTATTTTTTTAATACTTCTCCTACGGTGTTTAAAAATACTTTCAATATGTTGCTGGCCCTTTAGGAACCAAGTGAAAAAGTCTTTGCCGTCCATCAAGGGCTTTTTAAAAATATTTTTTCACTTGGTTCTTTAAGAGCCAGCAACATGTCGGAAGTATTTTTTAGCACCGTAGGGGAAGTGCTAAATGTATAACATCAAAAAATCGTTTAAAAAATGATTCATATTTTAATGTCTCATTCAACATATGCAATATATGTATTACAATATTATTTTTTTATTGAATAGTAATACAATATTAGTATGAGAAAATAGTTCTGTAATAGTTGCAAGTTTGCGGCGGTGATTTATTGCGAGATAATGCACTAAACTAGTAGGGAAATAGCTCCATTTGAAACTAGTTGGCAAACGATTATGAAATTACTGTCCGTGTCATGAAATTGACAAATTCCTTTAGTGGAAATGTCCCGTTTTCAACTCGGGTTTCTCATTGGGGACACGTTAAGGCCCACCAACAATATTTAATTGGACAAGACAAGTATTAACCTCCTAAACGAACGTTAAATTTACACCGCTGTGCCGTTACTTACAATAATCGAATAATATTGACATTCGATTAATGTCAATAATTCACAAATTTTAATTTGATATGGTGTCAAAAACTTTAAGCATAAACGTAGGTACCTAAGAAGTTTTTTTTTAAATTTCAATATACCAAATATCGTATCAACGTCATTATGAAAAATGTAGCTTCAAAAATTATTTTCTAAAACAAACCGAATACTGTAGTTTTAGGATTGCTATTGGATCCACGTAGTTAACAGTTCACAGCCGTATTCAAAAAAATATTGACATTTCTTTCGTTTTTTTTATTAGTATAAATATATTTCAATTGCCGCTTCCGTGGTCAAGTGGTCAACGTCGTTGGCCTCGCTTACGGAGTTCACGAGTTCGAATCCCAGAACGGCCAGTTTTAAAAATGGATCCTAAAAACGAAACGTAGCGAGAGAACAATTATCTAACTACTAGTCTTGTCCTAGCCCTATCATTTTATTCCTACTATCTTTTAAAAAAAAAGAGAGGTTGAACAACTTGATTTATAAGTTTTCTCGTAGGAACACTTAATAATAATAAACTTCATTTTGTCCATATGCTCTACATTGAGAGCGGAAATGGTAAAGAAAAAATATATATTTAATCTGAATGACCCTCTGTGATAGTATTGAATTTTTCTTAACATACAAAACTACAATATTACATTTCGAATCTACTAATATTAATTAATATACCATCAATATATGTTTACACTTTCCAAGTTGCAGGTAATAGGCTTCCGACCAATGATATAATTAGTCTTACTGTTCAAAATAATCTGCATTAACTTAATGTTAGTAGAAACTTTTTTTATCACGTCGTATGTGTGGCTTAAGAATTCAGACTCTTATGTATAACTAATTTTGACGACGTTACAAAAATATGACTCGCTGTTATAATTATAATTTGTGGATTTTTTCGACGGAAGGAGAATGAAAGGACAGCCAACCTAACGAGTCGATAACTAAATGAGGCCTAAACTTTTCCCGTCCTGGCTGGACTAATGACATCCGTTTTCTTTCATATGTTTGCTCCAGTGAAGCATCTTCTTTGCATATGTTTCTCTCCAGTAGACGGCCGCCCCGCTCATATAACTTCACGCTTCTTCGAAAAGATAAACAAGTCGCTTCCTTAATTCAAGATGTTTATTCATTTACACGGATTTAAGTTGCTTATTTTGAATAAAATTTTCTCCCTCCGTAAACGAGAGATTAAAAAGTAACTTATCTAACAACATGCATGTAGATATATTAACCTTGAGGAAAGCATGTTACTTCAATAATTATATATTTACATTTATTTGCGATTTCTGAGGACAGTGGAGGAGAACCTGCGGTCTCTTGGATACTCTGATGCGGCCTTTAGACTTGATCAAAAAATTATACGCAAGCGTTTGGAAAAAGAGCGTAATCAACTCATTATGTGTTCGACAGTCGAAAAAAATGGGGAGGTGTCAACGTTTTCTTTGCTGCGGTCTTATGTTGAATCAGATAAATGAATGCGCCATTTAGAAATTAAAAGGTTTTCCACCTATGGTCTAGGACAATAGGCGAATTATTCAACCATTTGAATAAATCAAAAAATATATATTTAAGGGTGGGTACTTTTGAGATGGTATGACTTTGTCAGGAACACGTAGATTAAAGAGCGGACTAACCAGCCTCTTATTACGTCCAAGATAAAGAAGCGGCAATGGACCTGACTTGGACACGTGTTGAGGATGCCTCAAGAGAGCCTGAACTCTGGCTGTATCTTATTTCAACCGGATGGATCCCGGCATTGTGGAAGACCACTGATGACCATCCACAGGATGTACTCAGCGGAGTTGCGGAACGCTGGGATGACCTGGGAGGAAACAAGGACACTGGCTGGGGATAGAGAATCATGGAGGAACTTCGTGGTGGCCATATGCTCCGTATAGGGAGCGGATATAGAATAAAAAAACTATAAAATATTTTTAAGCTCAACGTTACTTACATAGCTCGTATCAGAGATATCAGTATTCCAAGAGAAAACACAAAGTTCTTAAATTGAATTTATTACGGTACTACGTCACTTGGTAAACAAAAAAATCTTTATTGATGTATTTTAAGGCTCAATATGATAATGGCGATAATGATAGTAAATAAAACACCAAGCAAAAATATTTTAAACGTGTTTAGGCAAGCTAAGGTCACAAAATATCTGTAATGAAAATTCGCCGTTATTAACCGTGTTTAAAACTTTAATTGGGAAATTTTCTCCATTAGCTTTAACTGTATAACGACAAAGATTTTGCAGGGCAATAGATATTTAGACAATAAAGCACGGTAACGAAGTAGGGCCGGCTCGGTAGATGGCATCGAGTGAAGGTTATCACAGTCTGCGATCAGGCATGCTCTTTGAACGCTTACGAGACTATTTTGTAGTCAGACTAATATTGAAAAGCTTAGGATCTTATTCAAGAAAAGAATAAATGGAATCTTTGAATTTCATTCAAAGTTTTAAGTGGCACTTGTTTTTTTCATTTGTTTGGCAAGATGTTTTTGAATGTTCAATAACATTTTGATTTTGTTTTCAACTGGATTGACCACTTAAAAAACTTACCACAAAAACTGATAAATTTAAGAAAAACATTACAGTTTATAATCATACCTTATTTACAGATAATTTTATTTTTTTGTTAGTGATGTGGGATAAAGTCAGGCGATTTTCATATATTTCATACAATGTATATTCATAAATTGACAATAATATTATTTATAAATACAATTTTATATAAAAAGGTTTAATTTAAGCGATTGTCAAAACCGACAATTCTATAACGTTGGATAAAACTAATGTTTACGTATTTTTAAAGTATTGCTAATTTATTATTTGGCTGAAATAAAAATAATAGAATTTTTAATTAAATTAATTGTATGAAAGGATTCGTTGAAAATATGAAGATTTCACGATAAATAGTTAATAAAAAATAGTGATTGACCTTTTAATAATTTTATTTAAAAATCATGTAATTTGCTATGTTTTTACCTGATAATATTAAAAATAAATATTATTAAAACGTAACGTATTTGAGTAACTTGGCAGTAAAGTATAATTTTATTCTCAACTAAAAGTATGACTTATGTAATTACTTCGTATCATTTACATATTTCGTAAACTTAAATTAGAAATTCATTACACAGACGTCAAACTCCTAATGAAAATTTTCATTTAAATGAAAGAATTTTCCGGGAAAGCCAAGAATTTCAGACGAATCCACGATCACAGCTATTTCACTAAAAGGGTGCAAATCAGATGCAGTAGGAGAGCGAAAGTATGGGGGTGTGAACTTTCCACCCCAGACTTTAAAGTAGAAATATTAAAGCAATAAGGCTTGAGGTCTCCCCCGAAGCTTACAAGAGTTGCGCCAAGTTGAGTTATGGAGCTTTTTGGGGAGGCTTTTGCACAGTGAGTGTTGAAAGCGACCTTCCTCCGTATCCGGGAATGGAAATCGCATCCGTGGGAACTTTAATGACTGCCTACTGTTGGGACGTTCCGAGCTTCCTATTTCACATTGACATATTTAAACATATTTTTTGACGATTTATACATATACTCGTGTCTTTATTTGATTCGACCTATGTAAATATAATCTCGCTAACGCATTTATAACGATATTTATTACTGCTTTAAATTGACTTAAAAAATAGATAAAGTCTAGTGCTACTCAACTGCTGGTTCGTGGACCAGTTCCAGTACAATAGTTTCCTTTGTATATATCACTTATTTTATTTATTAACATAATGAAGCCGGTCCTCGGATTACTCGGAAAAATAAACACTGATCAGCAATTCGAAAAAGTTTGAATTGCTCTGAGATAGACGGCAAATATTGTTTAACGAACTGTTCCAAGTGTGTTGTTTTCATACCCAAATGATTTTTCAATATTAAAAATAAATCATAAATTCAATAGCACAAAAGTAAAGCTACATCTCGCCTCTAACCTTTCCTTAAAATATATTTTTGTGCGATATTTGAACCATAAAATCATCAGCCACAATATTAATATGTAAAAATAGCATATTTAATATTGATATACTTTATGGAAAAACAAAAATAATTCGTGATTCTTTATTGCACACGTGTTACACACTTGTTTAATTTTACTTTTTTTTCAATGTCTATTAATAATTTACTTTTTTAAATGTCCGATTTATTCAAGA
>CM062828.1:11161530-11180047 GCA_031772345.1 Himalopsyche anomala | reverse complement strand
AATTATATGGATAAAAATATAAGTAGCATGTTAACACTTAAGTCATAGGAAATGTCTCATTAATGTTGACAATCCATCATTTGATGTTTAAGTGCATGGGATCATAGTAATTCGATATGATACTAAATTATCATTTCACTAATATACATATTATATCACCCGTTAACATATGTATATATCACATTTGATTGCTAATCCTTTGCAGATATGTAATACACAAGGATAATACATTGAAATTGTAATTAATATTCACAACTGTAGATACATAATACAAGATCAAATAATAACATATTATAAAATGAACATCCATTTGTTGTACAAGCAATATTATAATGACGTTGTTAGTACATAAGTCGTGTAAGTACTTATTATAATTAATCGCTTAGTTATAATTAAATCAAAAATATAAATCTTAAGTTTGATTAACAAGATACTTGATTTAGGTGTATGCATAAATTAATTACGGGAGATTAGCATTTATATTTATAAAGAGTTACCGTTAATTTTACATTAAAATAAAAGCAAACGTTTACTTTGTAAATCGAGATACATGTATGGGTTCTTAAAAATTGAAGTAAAAAAATAATGCTTATTATTTAAGATTTGGTTTATATTTCTTAACAAATATTTTATATGATAAAATAAAACAAAATTAAATCTATCTTTACAAAACGATTTTACGTATCAATATAGTAAAGTTTTATGTTTTTCAGTTAAACTTAATTGTCCTATGTATTGTCCAAGTAGGATTCATCCCTCGAACTCTGTACGTTTACGTTTAAATAAAATCGATATTCTGAACTAAGGAAATGTATTGTATGAAAAATCTTTATCAAATCCCTTGAGTACAATTTTAATTTAATGTTTTTGAAAAACCGATCAAAATGTGACATCTAATGATTAAATACAAAAGGTTATGATCCTCGTAGAATAGTGTAAGCTAGGGCTTCCAATCCCGGGATCCCGACCATATCATACGACCATATGGTCTCTGATTTCTCTGGTTTAAAAAAGTCTATGAATATAGAATGAGAATTAGAATCTATGAATATTGAATGGAGCTTAAAAAAACGGTCTTCTAGTTGAGAATAATTCACCAATGATCTCAAACAATAGTGGTTTATGAAAAAGAAATATGTCGTCATGTCCGTTAGCTTTAAGGCCAGCTATTTTAATGTTTTAAAATTAGTAATAATTATAAAAACAAAAACGTGAACTTATAGAGATGTACCATTTTAACTTGACTGTGGCAGAACTCAGAACTAAAATTGTCGCCCTAGGACGTGTTGACTATGGCAACGTTAACGATGCGATGGTGGCGCCCTCGCGGGCAGTCAAGTTACGCTGGTATATATATAGTAAACGATCAATCCTGGGATTCCGGGTTTGAAAGATTGTAAATCCCAAAACCCGAGATCACAAAAAGGTTCCGAGATTGGATGCCCTAGACTGCAAGAAAAATAATAAAATAAGCACATCTCTCATCAATATTTTACAAACAATTACGAAAACACTGTAAACACGGAAAACATTTATAAAACAAGCATGAACAGTCGTCAAAACGTTCTTAGTACTTTTCCCGTTCATAATGTCTAAAAGAAAACAAAATCTGAGTTTCATTATTATATAATATGTTCATATGGTCATATCTTTGGACATATATCCACTCACTCCACGTGGAGGTTGATTATTGAAGCATACAACGTTACTGGAGACAGCCTGACAATGCAAGTTCGGCCCAATTTACTTAGGCCTTTGTGTTTTGTAGGATGAAGCCACTTAACCTTTCATCGGCGATATTGTTGTCACCGCTAACTAATGAAAGGCACTAACTTGGCTTCCTTCGTCCCGATTTACGCTAACCACCACCCGCCATCACCTTAGTAAACAACACAGGAATGTATAGCGATGGTCATACGACGTGGTTTATGTGTGAGGGGTTAATTTCCCTTGAAAATAATATGTATCATGAGAAAAAAAATCGTCGTAAAATGTCAGCAGTGACGATGTTTAGGAAAATTAACTACTATAGTCAACCGGTCAGACTTGAACAACTATTTAATATCAATTGTAACAAAAAATTGGTGAACAAATTCAATGTTCTGAACACTTTACGGCCCGCTATTTTCAGTCTGGGTTGATTTTGTAAAAAAACAAAGAGTAATATTGTCACCTTTAAAATATTAATAACTTTTAAACAAATCATTGCATTGATGTGAAATTTTGAGGGTATCTTAAATAAACGTATTCGGATAATATATTTAAAGCTTAAACCAGAGTCTCCAAGTTTGGTTTCCATACACCAATGACATAAATTATTAAACTACATATTTTATTAAAATATTAAATCAAACACTATACTGAATGAAACAGTGCTTTACCAATAGTTTTCAGTATACGCGAAGATTTTTTAATTTCAAATTTACAATTAAAACACTTTGAAGGTCTATTTTTAACATAGCACGTATGTATTACATTACAATAAAAAAAATACACAACATATTATAAGTCTGTCAGCTGAATAAAAATAGACACATAAATTTATTCTAAAGTAAAATTACAGTTAAATTTATCTATATCCGTATTAACATTATAATTGTTGTACAAATAAAAGCTATGCTGTTAACATATTCAATCTCAAATAACAAGACTCGTATAATCCGATCGCATTGGTCTTACTTCGAAAATTTTCCGAAATTCAGAATACACAAGAAATAATCCAAACTAAGGCCTTTTGTACAAATGAATTTACTTTGAATTGGAGTTTAAGTTGTTTTGAAACTTTTCCGCAATAAAAGTCTTTTGAATATACAATTGGAATGTACAAATTTAGGATTTTTACAAAAAAATACTGCAGAAATGTTTTAATAAGAATATAGCATAGGCTTATACTAGAGTCCAAAAGTTGCTGGCCCAAGAGTATTATAAAGTTGACAGAATCAAACAATAGTTTCTATTTTTTGGTATGATCACCGTTTTTTATCTTAGTTTCGAGAAAACGACAGTGTTTAAAAAAATGTAAAGCATTTTAGTTTTAGAAGAGTACTGATTTTTCTGACTGATATTTTCTTGTGTATGTTGAACTTCACTGAAAAAATATACCATATTTTATCAATCAAATTAGAAACAGTACAATATTCGTGTATTTATTATAGGATTTCGTGTCACTCTTGCATTAATAATAGGTATATATATATATATATGAGTGTCATAGTTAAATGTATTTTATTATTTGAGTATTATGTTTAATTTTTCATTATACATACATTGCCTTTAATGGCATTCACATCTCAAGACATGTCTTTGTCGATTGTTCTTCTGTTGCATTGGTGAAGCGATATGACCCCTAAAGATTTTAGTGTTTATTTTAATAATGTTCGATCATTGAACAACTAGTACGTGATTGTAAAACGTGTATCATAAATTTAAGCAATTCACTGCAAGAAAGACACCTGCATGTTAATTTCTTCATGGGAAATGTCAAGTGTGAAGAACCCATCAGGTCGAGAGTTGAATCGTGAGTAAGTCGCGAGTGCGCCTCCGTGCAGAGTAAATGACAGTTTCCGCGATTTGTATATGGATACTAGAATATATTTTACATATCTTTTAAGATTTAAGTAAATTAATGGCATATGTTTATATTTTGTATTTTTAGTGTTGAAATATAATACAGTATGTCCTATTTTTAATGCTGCAAAAAGTTCAGTATTTTGTTGATATAAAATAAATCATAAATTATAATTAATTGCTACGTTTTATTTTAATGGCTAAAATACCACAATTATTCTTATAATATATCCGCTTTTCAATTTCGAGCATGTTAATCTATCATTTCAATATGAACTAGATCTGTTCTCTGGAGGAATAGTAATGGTAAAGAAAGGATAAGTAAAAAGATGATTGCTCAAACTCTTTGTTATTAGCCGAATTAGAATTGATAAAAATATTGTGAAGTATGAAATTATTCATTCGGAAATTAAGAAGGACATGACTAACGCTTTAATTCTCAGCTTCGAGAAGAACTAAACTAGTTCAATAGACTAATATTTATACGTATTTGCATAATGAGAAGCTATTATTAATTAATGCCAAAGAAAAAATTGAAACTCTTTACTTTATGCAAAATAGATGATACAATTGAATCATATTTATTTCAATTACGAATGTTCAGAATAATATATTTATAAAAATATAATTTAACAGTATAACAGGGGTATATAAACTAACATCTTCAATTGCTTAAATTCTTTAATCGTATTGTATACCACTGCTTCGTGAAGATATAATAAACAGGTAAAAAATGCTTTAAACATATCATGTCATCCTGATACATGGGTAATCATATTCCCCAATAAAACCACCACAATGCTATTTAAATTTCACGTTTCGTTAAGATTGCACAATACAACGGAAAGTGTAAGCTGACATGCCCCTATTTTACATTCAAAATCTTTGCATTCAGATGTGTGGTGTACTTCACTATAAAAATAGCATTATGTAAATTCTCAAAGGAATAAAATATTATGTGAGATCTAGCCCCCCTTCGCCGAAAACCGGCTGTAATACGACTGTAGGAAGGAAAACGGAATATGGTTTCTCTCATTTCCGCTCTTGTAACATTTTTTGTATATGTTTCTCCTTGTAGGCTGCACCGGGAATTTCCATTCATGCTCGTGCAACGTGGCAATCTCTTAGGATATTTTTCAAATGCGCCCGCGTCCCTTACTCTCTCTGTCGGGTACGGCACTCGCCACTAGAGTGACGCAGGCCCGTCTCAAGGCGCTACATCTAAACTACGAGACTTGTCTAACAATGCAATATTACTTTCACTAAAACTCATACGACTAATTAAGATTAAAAACTATCTCAGATTCGATGTAACACTTTAGTTGAAATGCAATTTCAAAGCTACTAAACACATGTCTATTTGCAGAAAATAGTCGTTGGTTGGATATTCAGTAAAAAAATATCAATAGTATCAATTTAGTTAATATTAATTATTCCTCGCTATAATATGGAAGTCAGCCTACATGTGATTAAAGATTTTATATGAAATTTTTAACATTCGATATCCTAGTTCCAGCGTGCATTATATCTGAATTAAGCAGTATCGAGTTAACATAAATATACAAAGTATTTCAAAATAATTTGTATATTTATGTTAGAGAAACCAAGACATTATTGTGTTACATTAGATCAGTGCTCCGCAACCTTTTCAAACCTACGACACACCAAAATTCTTCCTAGAGTTCCGCGGCACACCAAAAACAAAAATATATACATAGGTATTAAATTGATACACAAATTTTACAATAAATTTTCGCTTTTTATTTGAAAAGTATTTTTTTTAACCATGTCCGCTCCCAATGTGGAGTATATGGACTCCTAATGGAGTTTATCTCAACAGAAGTGTTTCTACGAGAACTGCTTGTTACTCAGTTGCTCAACCTCTCCTTATCCAAAAAGAGTTGGGATAGAAGGATAAAGCTAGGACAGGACAGGACTAGTGGTAAGCTAATCGCTTTCGATATGCCCCGTTCATAGGATGGGATGGGTGGGAGAGGGGAATTCAAGACATCATATACATTCGTGCCTTCGAACAGAAATTTATAAATCGATTGAAAAATCGATTTATAAAACTGTCCGTACCAGATTTGAATCCGTGCCCTCCGTAACCGAAGCCAACAACGCTGACCACTCGGCCACACAGGCGGCAAGTATACTTACGTAATACATACATAATATAAAAAGTATACATATATAAAACTATAATATATTTACTTTTATGCAATCTTAATAATTATTATAAAATAACTAATTAATGTGATACATGCGCTTGCTTGAACACAAAGGTTCTATATTTGACAGCACAACCCGAAGATCTGGGTCAAAATTATTTTTTCATTATGTATTTGACCGCGGCACACCTGTATCTGGCTCACGGCACACCAGTGTGCCGTGGCACACTGGTTGCGGAGCACTGCATTAGATTTTAGTGCAGCATAATAACGGTGACATCTTTGTGAAACGTTATTTGAAAAACGTTGTTGTTATATTGCCAACGTCAAAACTAGTAACACAATCAGTAAAACAACATTTTATCAATTTTTAATTGTGTTTTATAATGTTGAATTCAGTATTTGATATTCTAAAAATTTAATACCACTAATGATTTTTTCAGTTACCTTATTAATGAAAATATTCACGAAATAGTTCCTAGCTTTTAATTATGGCAGTAGTGCATCAAATAACCTTGGGACGGTCCTGAACTTGAGGCAGTAACTCAGATTAAGATACGTATTTTATACATGTCAAAGCTTGTGAAAGTCGAGAGGAAAAAGATTTGGCGAATAAATTATTACCCTTTTCTCGTTTTCACCGTCGCCCCCTCCCGGATTTTAAAAACTTTCCGTGCAGTTTGGTAAAACACCCCAAGCTTTCGGTGTGAGCTTTTATTTTATTTTATTTTTTACAGACGGTTCTTTAGATCGGTAGGTGTTTAGTTGGAATTATTGGTGAACTGACTTATTCGTAAGGGGAGCTTGCTTAGAAGCAAACAGCGCCAAGTTGCAGTGTGTGATTTATGTTTATACGCAGGGGATTTGATGATTTATTTCACAGTTTAATTTTAACAAAAATATAAATCAGTCAATGTCACGTTTTTAATTTAATTTGAAAAATGTTTCGTATTGTTCACTTTCTTATTTAACGGAGCTTCATTTAATTTTTATTTTATTTAACACATCACTTTAAATTCTTAATATTTTAGTTTGAGATTGTGTTGATACTCTTAAAAGTTAAAGCTATTTTAAGCAAACAACCTTTGTATGAGATTAAAATGACGTCATTTATCAAATATTAGTAATTTGGTCTATCATTATTAAAAGAAAAAAAACTTCGTTCATAATACACGGTTTAGTATACAGAAAATATTTCAAAACACTCAAACCTTAGAAAGCTGACGAAGATAGTGAAGAAGATATATAAAATATTTTTTAGGTATCACTTCTTGCCAACTGAAATTGACTACATTGACTACAAATTGGCTACAATTTATAGATTTTTTAAATTAATAATTTTTTTTTTTTTATATTTCTCAAAACTATTGAACGCTTAAAGTTATATTTCTAAAAAAAAATATATGTTCTCAAATATACCATCATAAAAAATATGATCTTTTGGTCTTAAAATAAGTGTAATTATAAATACTAGCTGTAAGCCCGTTGACCTCAACGGAGAGATTTTTGTTGCATTTTTAAGTAGTCAGAAAAGTTACTGGCGTGAAAAAAAAATTACTAACCTATTTATTGAATAATCCAGAAATTCTGATAGTAAAAGAAATATCTCGGGGCGTATATCGACAGCCCTGCCCTGCAGTATTTAAATTGTAAATTATTTATTTTTGGAATAATGTTCTAGTTTGCTAACAACTATTTTTCGTAATAGCAGAAATTTTGTAAATTATTTAATTTTTGGAATAATGTTTATGTTTGCTAACAACCATTTTTCTTAGAAGCAGAAATTTCGTTAATTATTTTATTTTTGGTATAATTTTTAAGTTTGCTAACAATTATTTTTCATAGTAGCAAAAATAGTCCTTGTAAATTACTTAATTTTTGGAATAATGTTTAAGTTTGCAAACAATTATTTTTTCTATTAGCAGAAATAGACCTCGTAAATTATTTAATTTTTGGAATAATGTTTAAATTTGCTAACAACCATTTTTCATAGTAGCAAAAATAGTCCTTGTAAATTACTTAATTTTTGGAATAATGTTTAAGTTTGCTAACAATTATTTTTCCTATTAGCAGAAATAGACCTCGTAAATTATTTAATATTTGGAATAATGTTTAAGTTTGCTAACAACCATTTTTCTTAGAAGCAGAAATTTCGTTAGTTATTTTGTTTTTGGTATAATTTTTAAGTTTGCTAACAATTATTTTTCATAGTAGCAAAAATAGTCCTTGTAAATTACTTAATTTTTGGAATAATGTTTAAGTTTGCTAACAATTATTTTTCCTATTAGCAGAAATAGACCTTGTAAATTATTTAATTTTTGGAATAATGTTTATGTTTGCTAACAACCATTTTTCTTAGAAGCAGAAATTTCGTTAATTATTTTATTTTTGGTATAATTTTTAAGTTTGCTAACAATTATTTTTCATAGTAGCAAAAATAGTCCTTGTAAATTACTTAATTTTTGGAATAATGTTTAAGTTTGCTAACAATTATTTTTTCTATTAGCAGAAATAGACCTCGTAAATTATTTAATTTTTGGAATAATGTTTAAATTTGCTAACAACCGTTTTTCATAGTAGCAAAAATAGTCCTTGTAAATTACTTAATTTTTGGAATAATGTTTAAGTTTGCTAACAATTATTTTTCCTATTAGCAGAAATAGACCTCGTAAATTATTTAATATTTGGAATAATGTTTAAGTTTGCTAACAACCATTTTTCTTAGAAGCAGAAATTTCGTTAATTATTTTGTTTTTGGTATAATTTTTAAGTTTGCTAACAATTATTTTTCATAGTAGCAAAAATAGTCCTTGTAAATTACTTAATTTTTGGAATAATGTTTAAGTTTGCTAACAATTATTTTTTCTATTAGCAGAAATAGACCTCGTAAATTATTTATTTTTTGGAATAATGTTTAAATTTGCTAACAACCATTTTTCATAGTAGCAAAAATAGTCCTTGTAAATTACTTAATTTTTGGAATAATGTTTAAGTTTGCTAACAATTATTTTTCCTATTAGCAGAAATAGACCTCGTAAATTATTTAATATTTGGAATAATGTTTAAGTTTGCTAACAACCATTTTTCTTAGAAGCAGAAATTTCGTTAGTTATTTTGTTTTTGGTATAATTTTTAAGTTTGCTAACAATTATTTTTCATAGTAGCAAAAATAGTCCTTGTAAATTACTTAATTTTTGGAATAATGTTTAAGTTTGCTAACAATTATTTTTCCTATTAGCAGAAATAGACCTTGTAAATTATTTAATTTTTGGAATAATGTTTATGTTTGCTAACAACCATTTTTCTTAGAAGCAGAAATTTCGTTAATTATTTTATTTTTGGTATAATTTTTAAGTTTGCTAACAATTATTTTTCATAGTAGCAAAAATAGTCCTTGTAAATTACTTAATTTTTGGAATAATGTTTAAGTTTGCTAACAATTATTTTTTCTATTAGCAGAAATAGACCTCGTAAATTATTTAATTTTTGGAATAATGTTTAAATTTGCTAACAACCGTTTTTCATAGTAGCAAAAATAGTCCTTGTAAATTACTTAATTTTTGGAATAATGTTTAAGTTTGCTAACAATTATTTTTCCTATTAGCAGAAATAGACCTCGTAAATTATTTAATATTTGGAATAATGTTTAAGTTTGCTAACAACCATTTTTCTTAGAAGCAGAAATTTCGTTAATTATTTTGTTTTTGGTATAATTTTTAAGTTTGCTAACAATTATTTTTCATAGTAGCAAAAATAGTCCTTGTAAATTACTTAATTTTTGGAATAATGTTTAAGTTTGCTAACAACCATTTTTCTTAGAAGCAGAAATTTCGTTAATTATTTAATTTTTGGAATAATGTTTAAATTTGCTAACAACCATTTTTCATAGTAGCAAAAATAGTCCTTGTAAATTACTTAATTTTTGGAATAATGTTTAAGTTTGCTAACAATTATTTTTCCTATTAGCAGAAATAGACCTCGTAAATTATTTAATATTTGGAATAATATTTAAGTTTGCTAACAACCATTTTTCTTAGAAGCAGAAATTTCGTTAATTATTTTGTTTTTGGTATAATTTTTAAGTTTGCTAACAATTATTTTTCATAGTAGCATAAATAGTCCTTGTAAATTACTTAATTTTTGGAATAATGTTTCAGTTTGCTAACAATTATTTTTCCTATTAGCAGAAATAGACCTCGTAAATTATTTAATTTTTGGAATAATGTTTAAGTTTGCTAACAACCATTTTTCATAGTAGCAAAAATAGTCCTTGTAAATTACTTAATTTTTGGAACAATGTTTAAGTTTGCTAACAACCATTTTTCTTAGAAGCAGAAATTTCGTAAATTATTTTATTTTTGGTATAATTTTTAAGTTTGCTAACAATTATTTTTCATAGTAGCAAAAATAGTCCTTGTAAATTACTTCATTTTTGGAATAATGTTTAAGTTTGCTAACAATTATTTTTCCTATTAGCAGAAATAGACCTCGTAAATTATTTAATTTTTGGAATAATGTTTAAGTTTGCTAACAACCATTTTTCGTATATATATAAATAAATAGTTAATTAAATTATTATATATAATTGAGCAGCCCTATATAGCCGTTCACAACCCTGCAGGTGGAAATCTTGGAATTCAATATCGTTTAGTGCAAGATTTCACCCACAGATGTCATTATTAGTTCACTTAAAACGCGTTCTTATTTTTTGCTTTGTATTATTTAAATTATATAAAGTTTTTATATCGTTTTTCTCAAGTGGATTCGTAGACCAGTGTGTAAGCCGTCCGAACGACGCGCATGAAAATTGGGGCATGGTATCGAATCCCACAGCTGGAGAGAATATTTTTTGAAAATTAATTGTTTTTACACATAATAAAATAAAAATGTCATGATTTCAAAAATTCACTCATGACGTCAGAGAAAAATGAAGAAATGAATTAATGACGACAGCGGGGCAGGATGGGGGGGAGGGGGACCGTCTTTCTTGACGTCATCGAAAAGGTGAAATCGCGACCATATACAAACGAAAAAAGTATGTATTTGGTATGAATAAAAAAATGGCGACAGCGGGGCTGGGGTGGAGGAGGGGGAGGGAAAATCGCGGACAATCATTCAGACGGACGGACATTATCGAGTATTAATATATAGATACTCAGCCCAGTGCAATAGTAGCCTCGATTGAAATTACCACTCCGCCGAATCTACTCTAAATCAATTGTTTAGCCTAGTAGATGGCTTGAAATCTATGTTTTGCAGAACTCCACTATATAGATTTTATTAAAACTTTAAAACCCAATGATATATTTTTTACAGAATATACATATAACCGTCTTGAAAAGATGTTATGCATTCATTTTCTTCGAATGGTTTGTAATATTTTTACTAACAGAACATTTTGTTCATAAGAAATATTATTATATTTGATACGATTAAATATACAATTCAGGTTTTCTTCTAATTTTGGTTACTCTGGTTAGTATAATATTGAGTCTATCCCAAAGACTTTGACCTTATTAAGACCGTATAATTATATTTAGTAATCCTTATTGCATGAGCAATTTTTAGTTTAATATTTCTATTGCGTTTTGTATTAAAGCAGTGGGGTATCATGAATAAATCTGTGCTGTTTACTCCACGAAAACAGTACGTGATTTCATTGACTCTGCAAAACACCTTAATGAGCTTTACCTGTTCAGTGTTATTATGCAGAGCTTAAAGCCGCTAACGCAGGTGCGGGTAAATAATAATCCAGTGATGGTTTCTCGCGGCGGAATAAGGTTTTAGCCAGTGGAATCGATATGTTTCATCAATTTTCATACTAACACTTATTAAGCTATATAAAAATTGAAATATACTTGTAAACAGGCAATGGTTTAATATTTCATTTTATTATTAATAACATCTCACTTGATTTTGATAGATATCAATTCATAATTTAGGGAAAATGGGCATGCATAAAATAGTAAAATGTTTAAGAGAACCTGTATCATATTTGATTGATCAACTCATTGCCTAGATAAGTGGACATTTTTATTGATAGTATTTGTGTAACAGTTTGTTAAATTTTACTATTTTATTTCTTGATTTTGTATGTTGATTTTGATGTATTATGTAGTTTTATTTTATATTTGTCAAGTACATGGCGAATTGGTGTCAGCTGTTATGTAATGTACTATAATTTTAATTTTAATCAATAAATAAATAAATATTTGAAAGATACACGGGAAAGATACTTTTTGCACTTTTTTAATTTTTAAGATTTAAATGATAATTCGTTTAGCAAAAATATTCTCAAGAATCATATTAAAAAAGTAAAATCGAATGCATTGCTTCATATAAAACAGAGAAAGCAGAGATTTTTTAAATTGATTGTATTTCAAAATATATGAAAAATCAGTATATAAAGTGTGTAACTTTATATACATAATTGCCGTATTTTCGATGACCTCTTTTTGTCGCGTATCCTTCGTTTGCAACATGTCTCAAAAACCCTATTTAGCATTCACTGTTCCGATATAGTTTTTCTAGGACAAGTGATATACATTATTACTATGTATTTATAAGACCAAAAATATTTTTTTTATTCCATTTCTGTGAACGATGCCCTTAGTCACTGTGTTAAGACGATATACATGTGTAGTTATTTTTCTTGTCAACGTGTCATATAATTTCGACGTCTTTATATCTTAAGAATAAGTATTATTTATAAAATATCAACCATTTTATGTTTGTACATTATAACGTAATTTGTGGCAAAAAACAAAAATTCAACACTTAAAAAACTTAAAACTACCTACTGCTTTTATTTTGGACTAGTTATTGTTCTTATATTATTTTCCTATATATTGTATAAAGTGAAATAAAGCTATTTAATTTTTTATAAATACCAAATTTTAACTACTATTCTATCATATTATTTAATGATTGAACTAATGCTTTTATTATCATTCAAGATGTACACAATCTAATATAATAGAATATTTCATTTCATTAGATGTGCAGAATGACAACATATGTCAGAATATTTATTGATATCAATAAGTTGTATTTTTTATTTACGGACTTTACTTTAATTTTGTTTGGTTATATGATATATTTAAATTAAAATGAATTATCTATATTTTGTTATGTACACCATTGTCACATTATTAATATAAAGAACTATTTTAATATCAATTTAAAATATTGCAAATGCAGTCTTCATTTGAGAATAATTAAAACATAAATATTTTAGTCGTATGTGTGTGAATTACATTGGCTAACCTGATTATGTTTGTATTATTCATGTGTTAATATAGAAGCTATTCTCACAAATAGGGACGCAATAATTAATCCACTGCAGTGCGGAATGGAAAGACCACAATAGTTCCCAACATTTGTGCAACATTTATTTTAAAACAAGCAGTTTAATATTTCAAGATTCCTACTAAAGGGGTTTGGTGGAATTTCAATATTAAATTTAAATCGTTTAATTTTACACGTTTTGTCACTGGCGGGCAGGGTTTCTTTTGGCATCTTAATCTTCAAGTACATGTATGAATTTACACTGACGCTAAGTTCAAGACTAATAAGTAATAACTAAGATAAGACGACGAGACTAAACCAATAAGACAATACTAAGTTCAACTGACGAATCACTTCACGAACGTCCAAAGATGCTGAATGGCAAAACCCGGGTCGTTAGTAATATAAAAAACTTGTGGGAGTGTACAAAGTTTTATCTTGTCAAATTTCGTTTAATTTTGTCGATAAATTAATATTATAAGCATATGTCTCAACTTATTTACTTTTAATATGTTCACTATCAATTCTTGGTCAAAAATTATTACACCAAACAAAACACTTTACATCACGAGCATTATTAAGTGATCATTTGAGCGAAACCGGTCCTGATTTTTGTATAAAAATATATAGTTATTAGAAATATATTTTCATAAACTGTTTCACAAGCTATTCAGTAATTTTTGTATTAAAAAAAATGTTTCGGTTTACAACTATAGCTATGAACACACAACTCTATAAATGCATCCCGAAAATTCACAAATTCTAAATTATGGAGATCATTAATATAATTTGCATAGTTATTTAATTGTTGTTATAAGCAACACACATTACCAGCTATTGAACAGTGTTCTTGTGTTTATCAGTAACTTGAAATAAAAAAATGTTTAATGGCGTTTCCTGTTAATTATCTAATAAGAGAATAGCCCCCAGTAAGAGTTTGAAAACGAAACTAAAAATAGATAGATCAGTAGTATTATATATTTGAACAAAGAAGCATGTGTTTGTAGATTAAAAAAAATCAGACGAGACCTTTATTTTTTTTAATATAAAAATATTGGTAAATAAGTTTGAATATTATTATTTAGAACAACAGCAACAAAAGTAACAAAACTAGTTGTATACAACATCTTATTTGTTTTTTTTTCTCTTACTACTGATAGTTTTATATGTAACCTAGCAATGATAACTTCGATTCACGATCAAACGTTTCAAATTCTTTAATTGTATTTATGAAATTATCATTTGAGATATAGAAGATTTTCTCAGATTCAAAATAGAAAATATTCAGGTAGCTCATAGTCATGACCAATGCGTGTTTCTTTAAACAGGATATTCAAGATAATATTTATATTTCTAATATATAAGAAGATTGAATTTAGACCGGTTATACGAGCCACTTTTAATGTTTCATTCAGAAATATCTCCGGCTAACTAGGCATGTAACTATAAGCGCAGAATATACACAAGGTCCTATGGAGGCTTAAGTGGAACCCTGTTTAATGCTAGCTACAAATTTTTAAAGTTACTTTGTCGACTTTCCCACCCATAAAGTTGCTATAATGTATGTACAATCGCATATTTTTCGAGTATGAGCTTTACTTTTTACCATGTAAAAAGCGAAAGTAATTTTAACCAAGCTGAACAGTTAAAAGTACAGCCACTCAAGTGTCTTACTCATTTATTTTGTAGGGGCGAAAGATAATGTTTTATAAGGGTTGTTTATAAACATCATCGTATAATAACAGAATATTAATACTTTTATATTTTACCTCAAGTTTCTTATAAATTTAATAAGCTTGTGTTTTTATTGGGTTAATAACAAAGCGATGTGTGTATTATATTATAATATAAATATAACAATACATTTATAAATGTATAAGACACGACCCAGCTGAGACCGACACCGACACAAAAACACAACGTGAGTACCACGCATTTTTCCCCCCCCCGTCCCACGCGAAGCCGCGCGCGACAGGGCCCTGGAAGAGCTCGTAAGAGATCTCCAGGACTCAATAGCGCGCAGCCAAGCAACCATCGCTCGCGTATGCGAATACTATTACCAGACCACCTCCTTAACCAACCATGGCCAACACTAAGACAAAACCTACATCACTACAGATAGCGTTCTGGAACGCAAACGGTTCCCTACGTAACGATAAAATCGAAGTGCAAAATTTCCTTAGAACACACGACATTGACGCACTACTCGTCAATGAAACGTTTTTGAAACCCGCGACACCGATTAACTTCCCGAACTACAGTACGCACCGGACCGACCGGACGCACGCGAGAGGCGGAGGAACCGCCATCGTAGTAAAATCACACATTGATCATTGTGCTATTATCCAGAAACCGCGATTAGCCTCTTGCAAACTAGAATCTACCGCGATATGCATTAATACAAAAAATGCAGGCAAAATACAATTGATATCTGTATACTGCCCTCCAACACACCGAACAACATTGGCAGCATCAGACTTAAAAGATCTGCTGTTGAATGATATCCCCGCCGCCGTTATTGCCGGGGACCTCAACGCAAAACACTCATCCTGGAATAGCCGTCGGACCACCTCCCGTGGCCGACTCGTCTACAAATTTGCACTAGACAACAACGCCGTCATTGCTGCTCCTATTGAGCCAACCATATATCACCCCGCAACGAACACACAAGATGTGCTCGATTTTGCATTATTAATAGCGATGTCGCACACACCGCAAATCAGAGTCGTTCACGAATTAAATTCAGACCACCGGCCGGTCCTCCTATTTTTAGCTGACCCCCATGATCCACTGGCTATAGTGCCGAAAAAAACCAGAGACAAAGTCTCCTGGGAAGACTTCAGCACCCACTTCTCAGACAACTTTCACAGCCCTGCCAGTCTCGCCAATACGGCAGACATAGACAGAGCAATTTCCGGTCTGACGGATTCCATACGCGCCGCGAAAGAATCCGCCACGACCGAAGTCCCCGTGGAAGACCACCGACCAGATATCCCAGTTAGAATTAAAAACCTAATTCGGGAAAAAAACAGAGCGGCTAAGGAATGGCGCCGGCACGCCAATCCAACAGCACGAGCACTCAAAAACCGTCTCACCGCGGAGATCAAAATTGAACTTCGGGAGCACAGAGACTCCACCTATAGTGAATACCTGCAAGGTATGACCAAAGGAAGCAACCCATTCTGGATCCTCAGCAAAGCAGTCAGACACAAAAAATGCCCCATCCAACCGCTTAACGGTCTGAATGGCCCGGTCTTCACAGCCGCGGAAAAAGCAGAAACTTTCGCGGAATCACTCGAGAAACAATTCTCTCCGAATGAATTCAATCAAAACGACCTCGTGCTCAAAACACGTATAGAAACAATAACCGCCAAATATATTAAAATCACTGAAGAGATCACAGCATCTCCGACCGAGAATTCCATCACACCCGCAACCACGGGCGAGATCGAATGCCGAATCAAATGCTTATCCAATCGTAAAGCCCCTGGCAACGATGAAATAAAGCACAAAGCGCTGAAACACCTTCCCGAGAACGGTGTCAAAGCACTCACAACGATCATAAACGCATGCCTAGCAGTCCAACACTTTCCGCACGCCTGGAAAGCCGCAGACATCATCTTAATCCCGAAACCGGGAAAACCACACCAGATTCCAGAAAATCACAGACCCATTAGCCTACTCCCGACAATGGGAAAGCTACTGGAACGTGTAATTAAATCCCGACTAGAGGAATTCGTGACGGAAAAAAAACTCATCCCGGATGAGCAACACGGCTTTCGTCACAGACACTCCACTAACCATCAACTACTCAGAGTTGTTGAATTCATCAGCGAAGGTTTCAACCGCAGATGTTTCACCACAGGCCTATTTCTCGACATCGCCAAAGCTTTCGATAAAGTTTGGATAGAAGGTATGATAGTCAAACTCTCCGAGGCCGGCCTCGAAAGTCCAATGATAAAAATTTTAAACTCATTTATGACCAACAGAACTTTCCGCACTAAAGTTAACGGCGAATTATCGACGACGCGAACGCCGACAGCCGGTGTACCACAGGGGTCCGCCTTATCGCCCCTGCTGTACAATCTTTATACTCATGACATCCCATTACCCGCTTTCATACCCGGGATAAACGAAACAATCGTTGCGCAGTACGCAGACGACACAGCGATCCTAGCACGATCACTAAACAGAAATAGAGCCACCGCACTTGTACAAAAGGCAAGTGAGGACATCCAAGCCTGGTGCGCCAACTGGCGCATTCAAATACACCCAGAAAAAAGCACTGCAATAACCTTCAGTCGCAGGCCAAATAGACACGATAAGAATATCAAAAGCATCCGGATGCGAAACACAGACATTCCATGGGCACGAACGGTAAAATACCTCGGCCTCACACTTGATTCGCGACTAAATTTCAACAGCCATATATCTGTTAAAATAAAACAGGCATCCCAAGTCACGGGCCAACTCTACCCGATGATTGGGCACAGAAGTAAACTTGCAATAAACAGCAAGCTACTCCTGTACACCGCGATTACCCGTCCAATCATGACTTACGCATGCCCAATATGGGCGTATGCAAGCATGAAACACATCCAGACGCTCCAGACCATACAAAACAAATCACTTCGAACGTTAACAGGCGCACCCTGGTACGTTCGAAATACCACTCTCCACAGAGACACCAAAACTGACACCATATTCGACCACGTCATGAAACTGTCGAAGAAATTCTACAGCGACATGACAGACCACTCAAACGACACTATCAAATCGCTACTAAACGATTACATAAAATACCCACACACCGACATAGCACGGCCAAGGAAGGTTCTCCTTCTCAAACCCCCCTAGCTCCCCCCCGACCCCGACACCCAAATGCTGGTACACCACAAAATGACACACAAATCGGGGTGACGTCACAAACCACCCCAGGCACACGACACATGCCGACACTGTAGGCTCGACCTTCTCTCGAGGGTAAAAAACAAAAAAAAAAAAAAAATATTAACATATACTGCTGCTCGAGGTTAATGAATCACCCTACAGTGTCAACCACCCAACCAACCAACGCCAACAATACACACAAGATCCCACACACAACTTCATATATTTTTATAATTTTATATACCATTGTTTCACCTTACCATTGTTATTTATTGTATATTATTATTGTTATTTACTTATTCTTGTTTGTTAATTTTTTTTATATTATCATTGTTATTACTTGTTTGTTAAAAATTAAAAAAGGGGGGGAAAAAAAAAAAAAAAAAAATATGTATATATATATATATATGTTTATATATATATACATACATGTCCATCCTGTCTCAAAAAAAAAAAATATATATGTATCATACAAAGCAGGATCGAACACTATAAAGGGAAAAAAAATAGAAATCCCAACATGAGACGAAAAGGCAATTGGAGTAATCCATAAGGCCCCACACCCAAGTGTAAGACAATAGTAGTAGTAGTAAATGTATAGC
>CM062828.1:11064681-11161430 GCA_031772345.1 Himalopsyche anomala | reverse complement strand
CTTATTCTTTCAATCCTAAAAGAAAAGTGCGTATCAAAAATGATTAGCTAAACATTAGTTCTTTCCCTCATATAAAGTATATAACATGTATTTTATAGTTATAATAATCTTAAACAAGCTGACGAAATAATATATATATTTTTTTAACAATCTCCTATTTGATACAATAGGTTTTAAAAAGCTGTATATGAAAAAAAATCATCGAGATTATTAGGTACCAAAACATCAAGTAATCGTCATTTTTTCTGGTTTCAAAGGATCTATTTCTGAAGCAGAGTTTTAAAAATATCAAATCATTATATTTTAACATTTTGTTGACATAGTTTTTACGATTAAAATACAGTTAAATATATTTATACAGTGTTAAATTACTTACCAATAAAAAAAAATTAAAACTGTGGTTAATGATTTTAATATCACACAAAAGTCATATTATCAAAAACATTTTACAAAAAAAAAACAATAAACAACCTGTATATTGTTCACTGAAAATCCGCAATTTTCAGCTCCTCTCGAAGGATTAGTTATTTATTCGATACGGGATTAGCTCCAACGAGGACTCTAAGCGCGTTCACTTATTTTCTTTTGTTCATGAAAATTCGTGTTTTATTCTTTATAAAATAAAGTCTTCCATTACAACAGTAAATCTATACAGCAACGAACAATCTTAACAGTATTAATGGCTACTTTTGGGGGCTTATTGGTATTTTGTTGTATGTATGAAATACACATATTTTATGACTTATTACCCATAAGAATGTATTGATAAAGCTTTTATATTAATTACCTTTGGTTAGATTATATTTATTTAAATAAACTTATAGTGTTAACTGGTTAACGGAATCTGGTCTCAATTTTAAAAACCTAGACGACTTAATTCTACTGATACGTTCAGATGTGTTACGTTTATCAGATATTTATACCGCACACTGGCAAACATTATTTTTTTAAATACGATTTTGCGAAAATGATTAATAGGATATATTATATTAGTGTAATGTTGTTAAAGATCTGCTTACTATAAATAATCGTATTTATATATTTAATTAAATACAATTTAAACGCTATTAGTTTTTCGTTTTTAAAATATTAATAATGTCAAAAAAGAAAATAATTTATACCCCACTATCATAAACAACAAAAAAAACAACATACTGAAGACATTATAAAATTTACGTTATTTGGTATTGTTTGCAAAGTTTTCATCCAGTGCATATTAAAAGTATTTACATTTAAATACCATATAAAATACAACTTAGATTATTCCACGTATTGTGCTACAAACTGCGACACGTGTTTCGCCTCTTTCAGAGGCATCTTCGAACAGACTACTTTCGCAAATGCTTGCTTAAGTACGAATGATTTTAATTTTACTATTCTGATATATTATAATAAAAATCAAATAAAAATGGGAGGCAAGGAGGGGAAGATAGAAAAACAAACAAACGATAATGGTAATACAAATGACATTTACATTAAGAAATGATTAACTAATGAGTTGCATCAATTAGGACGGGTTAAGCCGTTAGAAAATAAATTTAACAGTGGCGAACCACCTGTTTTATTCAAAATATTATTTGATAATATTTCTTTATTGTTAAAACTATTGTGATGTACAATTTATATTTTTCTTTTTGTCATTGTTTTAATACATAACTGAATATTTTCACTTTACGTAAATTTTGAATTTATAAATAAGACTCGTCAGGGAATTGTCTTATTTTACCATAATAACATAATCAGGTACGTTTTTAATGTCAAACCCGGTAATTAACGACGAAATTAATGGCTTTTAATTGTGATGCCACAGTCCATAATGGTTTAGTAAACGCTATCTGTATAGGAGCGCTCGTAACTAAGCCCAATACACTTTTAATAAAGTTATTATATTACCGATAATAATAAAGCCTCACCCGAGGCTGAGGCCGGTATCATTGCCTACCTATCACCGTTTTAATTGTGTTTTAACGTGGCCTGGAAATGAAACAAAACCATAAAATACGGTGATGGAAAATTTCGCTGAAGGTCTGCTTTAATTTTACGAGCTTGCGGTTTATCTTGCAAAGTTTAATAACATTTTGCTGTAAATCATTACAATTTCAGCTTGAAATTGTTTTGTTTGCTGAATTTCGCTTAAAGACTCTTTGTTTTTTTTCGTTCCTCCTTTTAGCTACATAAAGCAAAAGATTTATAATGATTGCAGACGTTTTTTTTACAAATTTATTGATACTGTTTACAGAAGATAAGCATAATAATTCATATCGGATGAAACCAAATTTATTTTATACCGAAAACGCTTAGTCTTTTCTGGGATAAACACACTTCTCTGGTGTTGAAAAATGTCCAATATTAAGGATGCGTTTCACATACTTTTGAGTCTTATATTATAATGAAACAGTAAATTATCTTGTGACTTAAATTTGTAAAGATAAGTCTTTTAAATAATAAATTGTGAATTTAAATGGAAATTTTAATCATGCATTTAACATTTTTACTGATTTTACGTATATACTATTATTTAAGCGGAGAATTTATTGAAACTATTAGACATTTTTAAGTGATTTATTTTTCAAAAATAAAGAAAAAATTAACGTCTAGTGTATAGTTTCAACAAATTATCAACGAAACTTAAACTTTTCTTATGATACTTGTTGCGCTATAAATGTGGTTCGCTAATAGCTCTCCATGCAACTTATTTTCAATATTAAGTTGAGTGGACTAAACGATTTAAATATATTACATACAACCACGACTTTAAATAATTATTCACACACTGGATAATTACTTTTCCGATATTTGAATCATGACCGTGGAAATGAAAAATAATAAAAAAAAACCCTTATAATAAAAGCAAAAAATAATATTTCGTTTTTAAACAAATATACCGTAAATGAATCAGAAAATGAAATCATACAATTGAAGTAACGAAAGTCGGCAGCTCTCATCAACAGCTATCATATGTAAAATTCAATAAAAGACTTCACAAATAATCTTTTTAATATCAAGTTTTAAATCCTAGAGCGCATTAGCATCAAAGTTCGTCTCCAAACAGTCCGTTTTTCTTGAAATATATGCTTTGGAATCAGCGCAATGAATGTTCATATTATATGTTTCATTATACAGCGCACATATTTTATTGATGTAATATTTTTAAAAGTTAATATTAAATGGAAATTTAATGTTAATGATAAGCTACAAAATATAAAGTAACCCACGTAGGTTAAGATGCGTTTTTATTTTTATCAGTTGCATGCTGACAAATAACTGGAAATAAAATCTTCATGTCGTGGTTAAAAAAGACGAAAATAATTACGAAATAAACAAAAATAACCATTACGGTGGTCACATGTCTGAATTTGGCGTTATCTTTTTGATATATATTCAAAAAACGGTCACCCTTCCTATTACGACTGTTGGTAATATTTATGTTAAAGAAAAAAGGTTCATATATCAAATTACAGGACGATATAAAACGTTTAATAGGCCATAATGTTCATTATAATTTAATGAGTTGAATAACTACACTCTTACAAGTATTCAAATAAAAAGAGTAAGGTGAAATAGTTTTTTACCGTCTGAATACATCTTATGTTGGCGCATTTTTTAGTTTTTACAAATTTCGAGTGTTATAGAAATCTAGAATGTAATAAAAACAAATGCTTTAGTTTGTTTATGGAAAGAATAAAAACCTTTACAACCCGGATCAAGTTTTTCAATTGATTGTAATATCCATGGGAAATGTTATGAACAACGAATAAATTATTTAAAAAAATTGAGTGTTTGAAGAATTGTAACTATTACAAAAATGTAGTTGTATAAGATGTAATATTGACGTTTGTCTTTCATTGCAGTGTTTCTCTGTTTTTCCCAAAGCTTTCATTTTACGAAAAAATAATTGGTATTGGATCATCACACATCAAGTTTTGCGTAATCTTATTTTTCATCCATGTCCACTCCCAATCTGGAGCATACAACCTACCAATAGTGGTATCCCGTCAGATTTTTTCTAGAAGAACTGTGCGTTAGCCAATCGCTCAACCTCTCTTTTTTAAAGACCGTCGTAGAGATAGAAGGATAAGGCTAGGACAGGACGAGTTGCTAACAAATCGCTCACGCTACCTACGCCCAGTTATTGAAGGATGAGAAGGGTGGGAGAGAAAAATAGACATTGCAAACACCCATTCCTACAAACAGAAGATCGAAAAATGCTGTTCGTACTAGGACCCGAACCTGTGAGATTTGGCACGGAATCCAGCAACATTAACCGCTGCGCCATAGCACTCGTTTGTGTAATCTATTTATCTTCAATACACACACAAGTATTTTGAATATTCAGTGCCGCTATTCTTTTGCAGATCCCTGTAAAGTAAATACTACTTCGCTGTTACTTGCCTTTGTCGATTGATTGAAAATTTATTAATATTCTCAAACGACTAACATTGCAAGATTGGGTGAGTGAAAATATTTCATTTCAATATGATGATATTAAGATGAAAATTTTACTCATTAAACTGATTCGCCGGAATGTCTTATTACGCATATAATATTGACAGAGCAGTCGGTTATGAGTTATACGTTGTATTAACGTCAAGTTTACAAGCTCCGGAGGCTCTCTCAAACAAAGGACTCCTTATGTCATCCTATCAGTATTCCGAGTATCGCCTGGGGATCTGCGTTTAGTTCTGGATGTCTTACATATCAAATAGTTTCTCTTTAATCATCAGACAATGTCTTATATTCTTCAGGTACATATCAACAAATCAATAATGTGGATTTCAATATACATATTTTCGCACAACAACAAAAATATCAAGTAAACATCGAAAATATTTTCAAATCTTTAAACAGTTATCTGTTATACTTTCAAATACGAAAACCTTGATAGGCAATATTCGAAGGATAGTGGAGTATTTAAAATGAATGTTCATGATACTTTGTTATCTTTAGTTCTAAGAGACAGATGGTTATATAACATAAGATACCTCTGGTATATTTTACAAAGCAATCTTCATGACAAATATGCTAAGTCGTCTACGAATTACGTTTATCGTATACACTGTCAATTCTTATCGGAAGCACATTATTATATTTATAAAAACAAAATATCTTCTATAATTATGACGAGCATTTTGAACGATGGAAAATAAAATTCTGTTTTTTATTATAGATTTATTCATGACTGATATGTAAAACTGTTGATTTGTAATTTAAAAAAAATATTTTTATTTGTACTATTTAATTCTTCAAATAATGTAATTGTTTGTTCTAAAATGAAAATTATTTTAACGAAATTAATATGCATAACAAACATTTTTAACATTATATTCGCCAGCAATGGCTTTAAACTCAATAATACATTTATTTCTTGTATAAACACGAAACATTCATTTACTAAGCGTCAGTTCAAGTTCATCCGTGCACTTGAACGCCTGAAGATGCCGAAAGGCGAAACCCGGATCGTTAGTGACAAAATCTGTGAGAATGTACATAACTTGAACGATTCAAATTTAATTATATTACGCATTGATATTCACGAATACATTTTTTGGTTCGTTACAAACACCATTTCAAAAAAAAGATGTCTGTAATTATAGTCTTTGAAAATTATGTGACTATGACTAACTTAAAAACGGCAACCTTTAAAGAAGAACGTTTTCCACATCTTGGCTTCAACAGTATGAAGTATTCAATATTGTTATTATAAAATGTTCACAGAAGTGGTAAAATAATATGAGTTATTTTGAAAATACTAAAATTTTCGTGTCTTTACAGCACACCAGTTAATGTAATTATTAAAAAAAACTTATAAATGTAACTTTTTATAAGTAATACAATAATTATTCATAATATCAAGATTTTAACGACATGAAAATGTTTTTCAGTAACTTAGTTATGGAAAAAATAGCACGCAAACCAGTAAAGCCAAAAAGCATCGTCGTCGCGAAATATTAGTATGTACTATAGAAATTAAATATACTTTCTATAAAAGTATTATCTGATAAAATTTCACAATACATCATGTAAATGCAAGCGCAATGTTATGTTGAAGCCTGGATAGGTGAAAATATTCAGTACACAACATTCAGATCACTTTATGATAATGTCAAGTAAATTGATGGATAACCTCTGCTAACCATTGTCCCGTGTGACATGGTAGATGCTGAACAGTCCGTTGTATACGTTCTATATTGTAATATAATATAGGAAAGACAAAACACTAATAACAATGATTTAGTGTTATATTATATGGATATAATGAAGTATTGTAAATAGACGACAATGATTTACTACAATATATGTTACAGAGTTCTTTTTTAACCGTTCTGATGAGAAATAGTTTCTTGAATATTTACATATGTGTGTTATATTTTAGTAAGTAAATAAAACGATTGATATTATATATTATATAATTTGAATGTAGCCAAATTTAACTAAACTTTTTTACACAGTTTTAACCCGTAACATGCCATCCCAAAAAATCACGTTATGATGGCATCTCAGTTTCACTATTTATTGTCAGTATTTAAACCTAAGTTAGAAGCTAAAAAATAATTTAAAAAATGAATATATGCTAGAATACCTAAAATGATATATACTTAGTGACAATATTAAGAGAAATATTGAATGACTTAATGGCTCAACTATTTATGATTGCATCATGGGCATGGATGTGTTAATAAAACGATTTTTATAAATAACATGATCCTCCACAAATAGCGAATATTACAATTCCATTGAATAAATTGTAATTTACTGGGTGGAACTCCATTGTAAAAAGGTGAAAAAGTATCAAAGTATTTTAGTTCCACAAATATTATTTTATATATGCATGATGGCTATTTCTGCTAATGCCTTCTTCAAAACTATAATGATGACATAAGACGAAATAAATAACACAGAAGCGGATAACGGATTTCCTAATATCAATAAATTCAACAACACAAGGCAATAATAACAAACAAAAGGCTTCATTAGGTACTACCGCATTAGTCGTTTCAGAAAGGAATTTATGTAAAGTCCCTTTATATAATTAACTAGCGATGAGTAGTATTATTTTTTCTGAATTAAAATACATACGTTTTTATGAATTATGTTTTGTGTCTTTTGTATCTTTGTCTGTACTTATTTGCGTCTTTATGATTACCTTCTTAAATACGATTTTAGATACCACAAAGTTATCCTTTTTAAAATTCAGGCAACCAATCTTCAATTTTTCTATGAATCCTAACATTTTTTATACGGTTTTTTAATACGTGCTTTTTCACGGAACGTGTTTACCTTGTAGAAAAGAGGAGTTTTATAAAAAAATAGTACGGCAATAAACATAGAAACAAAACATTATCTTATCAAACTAATCATAGAATCGGTTGATATTTATGAAAATGCATCAATCGTCATCGACGACTACGTTAACATAATATTATGGTTGCTTAAAAAGAAAATATCAAAATCTTTCCCTTTAAAATCGTAAGTAGAGTGACTAAGACGCGATAAATTTTAAAATTTTCCCGTTGTATGCATTCTCCTATTAAATACATTAACGTGTACACTTTTTAACTATCGATAACAGGTATGATAGCCATTATTTAAACTAGTGTACATGGGATTTTATTAAAATTTAATACCAACGATTTAAAATAGCCCAAACATTTACATGCATTTTTTTCTAAATATAATTTGTTGAATTGTTGAATGAACGTTTGTTGTTGATAAAATATGTGATTATTTTTTGAAGCCTTCTGTATTTATTTTAAAAAGACTCATTTTTTCTTGAGACAAGGAAATATTACCCTGTTTATATTGCATTTCTCCAACGGCATCATTTACAATTTCTAGTCAACGTCTAGACAATCTGACTTTTATATAAATCATGTCTTATTTCTTACACATAGAAAAAGGTTAACTGAAGCTAAATCTGCAGAGCATGCAACGGTTTTCGTACCCTAAAGGGCATCAGGTGCAAATGTCAACTTTGACTCATAGGGTTAAAAATCTTATCGTTAGGACGGGGCGTAAAAGAAAAAGGGGTGGGTTAGACGGATTTTCCCTTAACGTAATACTACTTGACACTTGTTTTTTGCCATAAAGGGCACAATCTGTTGATAAGCACAAAGAAAGAAAAAAAACTTACCTACTCCACATGCAGCATTGTACTTTCAGACACTTCCTATGCTGTGTATATTACAAATTCGTAGAGTAAAAATGTTTCAGTGGTATACATTTTTTCTGTGTATCATCTCCCTTATTAAAAATAAAAGTATTCATTCATGTGTGGTTAATTCATTTATACTTTCATTTTATTGATTGAAATGTGAGTTTATAATGAAAAAACATAATGGTATACCTAATAAAAAAAACAACCCATGTCCTCTTCCAATGTGGAGCATATGGTATCCTTATGGAGGTACCTCAACAGAAATTTGTCTACAAGAACTGTTGCTAGTCAGTGACTCAACCTCTATTGTCCAAAGAAATTATTAGGGATAGGAGAATATGGTTACAACAGGACTAGTGTTTCACTAATCGCTCTCGCTACGCCCAGTTATTAAAGGATCGGAAGGATGGGAGGGAATTTTTAGACATCACAGACACCCATGCCTTCGAATAGAAATCGATAAATCAATCAAAAAAAATCTGTTTGCATTGGGACTCGAACCCGTGAGATCCAGCACGGAAGCCAATAACGCTAACCGCTTCTCCATAGGACCCGCCGGATACCTTATATGATATTAATTATTTTTTTGCCAAATGGAGATTTAGTTATAGAAAAACAAGATTGGAATTAATAAAATCTTCAATATAAGAACTCCAAAAAACTGTTTTGTCTCAACATGTATAAAAGTTTTATTTTCATTTTTATTGTTTCCAGGGCCGCTCAAAAACTCAACCTGAATGGATCACCGCACAGACGGCGGCGCTCGCCGGGCGGCGATGAAGAGCAAACGTACGCGGGCGGCTTCAGCGCTATCTTGCAGCGCTCGCCGCCCGCTGCACCACCCGCCCTACTGCGGCGAATAGGCGCTAAAGAAGCCACGGGCGTCGGCAAGGTAAATAATACCCTACAATAGAAATGCGGCTTAGTTTTAGTTATATAATAGAAACATGAGCTTAAACAACACAGTGTCTGTACTTTTATTAGTAGTCAGTGTATCATTTTATATTGTGCATACATATGTATTTATAACTAGTTATGAGAAAAATATAATCATATCACAAGAAAAAATATTGATCATTGTATGCCTTTTTAAAATGAAACATATAGAATATCTATTTATCGCTAATTTATGACATTTCAACAAAACTAATTTACTAAAAAACAACAAAACCACAATACGGTTCTATTTAATTTAAATAAAAAATACTACATTGAAATTGGATCGTACCTTTTATCGACATTCATACAATTTTTGTCACTACCGACCCGGGTTTCATCTTTTGGCATCTTCAGGCGTTCAAGTGCTCAGTCTCATATTCAAATTTAATGTTTTAATTCCGCCAAGCACCTTAAGTCAAAATCTTAATTAATAAATAATTGAATTTATTTAACACCACCTATTGATTGATGAGCGTAGTTTTACAGATAAATATAATACCACAATTCAGATAAAAAATTGTTATTTTATTGTCATTTATGGGCCCATCAGAGGTGAAATGAGCTGAGTGATACTTTAAAAAAAATAATTAACGTGCGTTTTAATATTCGACACGTCATAATGTATTGTAAAAATTAATTAACCTCAAGTAATACACATTGCAATAGTGTTATCTCCATAAAATAAAAATATGCAATCCACCAAAACACCAAGTAAAGATGTGCTTGTAATTAATAGTCCAAGAAAAAAGTTTTACCATTTTAATAGTTGGCTCACTTCACCTATCGAGGGCTCATATAATAAAATATGATTGTTATATGCATTGTTATATGCATGGTTCAGTAGCTCATTAGTGAGTTATCCAGCAGTGAATTATGATTTTTTCATAAATTTAGAAACTATTAGACTCGTTTGCAAATAGTGTTGTGTGATTTTTTTTTATCAGATATCATGTTAAAGTAACTTCTACAATTATACATATCGATAAATTTTGCTCCATTTTTTTTCTCAAAGTAAGTATCATTCAATTATTGTAAATACAGCTGAAGTATTTTATTTCTTTGATTTTTATAGCATTGAATATTTTTATTAAAGAGAGCAATATTTTTTTTAATGAAAAAAATTGAGATTTTATTTTGTGATGGTAGGAGGATATTGAAGGTATGTCCCGGTAAAAATAAAATAACCTTAGATTAAAAATGTAATGTTGTATTCAGTAGTGTTTAAAAATTTGCAATTGATTAAATTAAATATTCAAACTGTTAAATTTTTTATTAAAATAGTAATACAAAAAAAATATATATTATATAAATTTCCATATTTTATCGTCCATAGCATCTTTAGGTGAAAAAAGTACGTTAAGTTCACTTATTAATTCTCGTATTATCATCAAAAAGATCAGAAACATTAAAACTCCCACAAACAAAAGTATCGTATATAATAAGATAGTTTTATTCAAAAAACACTTCATGCATATCTTCCAAACAAAGAAATCTTAAATCACCTTCCACAATTCTCAAGAGACGGGCCGGAATGGGGATAATCTATTCAGAGCTAACTAACCCTGAAATTCTTGGAATGTTACATGCTTACTTATGCCTACTTAACTTTCACATACCTTGCGGAAATGTAGAAAGCTCCTTACCAACTGTAAGCTCGCTGATATCTGAACGTTCGAGTGTGTACGCGCCGACCGTATACCTCTCAACTTCCGTTGTGACTTATGTAAAGACAGTAAACAACATTAATTGAAAACTTTTCAGAGATAGACGTTGCAATAACTTATCTTATTCCTTTGATGAAAACTCGTAGATTTTGTCGCTGGAAAACAAATCTTCGGGATAAAAGACAGGGCAGAGTAGCTACTTGTTAAGACTACGCGGAGTAGCCTTCACAAGTTGAAATGCAAATTTAATAATCCGAAATGCCTTTTCACATTTCAATGTCAAAGGAATTGATATTTTTGTCGTTTCGCGTAACGCGCTTACAAAACAGGAATGATGACGTTAACATGCTTAGAAGGATTCCTATTCTATTTTATCAATGTTCTCTCATAAAAAAGATACATTTTAAATACATTTTAAATAATATCAGTTTTATAGATAGCAAAATCGTTTTAAAATATATTTATTATTTGCTAAAAATACATGAAATAATATATAATTGGATTAATAATAATATAAAATATCATCGTATTGATAAATAAGAGCATAGTTTCTCAATCTTTTTAGGCCCGTGGCCCCTTTTGAGCGTCATATTTTTCCGTGGTCCCAATACATGTTTTGTAATTTTTAAGTATAAGTGTTATAAGGAATTTTGGGATTTTCGAAAATGTAACACCGTGGGACCTTCATTTCCCAAAATTTGCCCGTGGCTGTTTTCCCAAAACTGTACTATGGCTCCTCTAAAAATATCTCTAAACTAGAGGACAACTAATCCGGTCATTAAATATAAAAAATATATTTTTAATATTGACAACTTTTTATTCGATGTTGGTATTCTAATGTTTAAATTTACATGCTGTAACACTTTATATCACTAGCTGGATAGTTGTTCACTGTTTTTCCAAAAAAACATTTGATATGTCAAGTGTCAGAAGGGTTTTCCGGTGAGCGAAAGAAATTCCATTAGGTATTCAGATTTGGAATGATATTTGGGAAATTGAAACGTGAATTGGCGTAGAACTGAGTGAAGGCTTCAGTTTACCGTGATGTGACTTCCACCTTTCCTTTTGGGGAAAGCATTTGCAATTTAGATTGCCCATTTTGAATAGAAAGGCGCGGTCTTATATACCTGGAATGCACAGGTAAAAACTACCTCTGCATTGCACAAAACAAGGGCCGTCATTACATTTGTTTAAAAGGAATACTCACGCTTCCTGAACGTCTTATCATCGGTTGTGTAAAACTACCTTAGTAAAGATTTTTTAAACTATTTTATTTCAAATAATAATGAGGATGATAACAATTTCCTGGTTTTAAAGATCACCTAAGCTTAATAATATGTGTATTAATGAGAACAAAATAAAAAATAAACTTATTTTTAATTTTGGTAAATAATTTAGAATCATTTACGTTGAATGATTATAGATTCTTGAAAAGGTTGTATTTGGTAATTTTAGAACAAAAATCAATTACTGTTTTATTTATTACTATGTTTTTATTGTTTTATAGAGATTATGTAAGTTAAGTACTATTTACTATTTACTATAGTTTCTATTTTTTTGTTACTCGTCGATATTAAAACTTAATATCGATATTTTTATTTTACTTTAAAAATCTTTCATCCACGTTCGTCGATTGGCTTTTACAAAACTCAGAGAATATCTAATACATATTTTATTTATATTTCAGAGTTTTCAAGTCTTAACCCAAAGTAAAATAAATCTAAAACAAAGTCATGCCATTTCTTTTGGTAAAAGTATTGTGTATAAAACATTAAACGTGGACGTGTTATCACGTATAAGGCAATAAGTAACCGAGAAAACTCCTTCCAAATATTATTTTCTTATCGTATTTTTCCTCCCTATTAACTCGGGAAAACAAATGGTTATTCTATAGGTATACGTCGGGCCTAGTTATATTTTCCCAGCGGTGTTTTCCCCGAGGACAAGTTTTATTAAACTATTTCTCGGGCGTCTTTTATCTTCTCTTTTGACGAACAATCACCTTGCGAAACTTGTATAGACGAACGAACCTTTGGTGGATGTTTTCCAACACCATAGTACGTGTATTCTAACGTATATGATATATCTTTCCCCTTTCGTCAATTTGTATTGACCAATAAGACCAATCTAGGAGGACCCTTGGGATTAGACTCCTTATTGATTATTGGACCCTTTTCTAGTGCGACGCATCGCCGGATTGAAAAAGAAATACAGAAAAAGCTTCCTTCTTTAAAAAAGTGATAATTCACTTTATTAAGCTACGTTATTTTCTTTTGTTGGTTTTATTGACCTTAATTACAATCATATTAATAATAATATAATATATAATATTAATTTTAGACAATGCTTTAACTCTCGCATTTTTTAATTTTTGTGCAGATCGATGAAAAATGTTTGTATAGCAATCATGAAAATTCACGAATATAAGTTAAGTATTGAAAAATCTATTACTGCAGAGAAAATAAATTTAGTTTAATTTTTTTTTATTATTTTGTATAGTTATGAAAAACGTGTTTTTAAAGTGAAATTGTATTTCAATGAATTTGTATGTCTGATGTTAAACAGTAAAAAATAGCACTTAAAACCGCCGATACACATTGTGACATTACTATACTTACAAATATGTATATTGGTCACACGGCTTTAATTCTTTGGGGTAGAGATAATTGAAAAAGACCAAGGCTCTCCACGTCTTTGTCAAACTAAGCCATGATGATACACATATGCATATTATACCCAACAGTGAAAAGCTAAAAGATATGTCCCATTCAGCTCTTTATCAGACCAAGAATATAAGGAGTTCTATAATTTTATTTTATTGACCATATTGCGTTATGGAAGGCGGCCGTGTAACAGCGACTGCTTATACATAACGGATGGTGGTGGTTGGATAATCAAAAACCAACTTGTATATATATTATATTTACGTGAGGAAGATTTTCTAACAATGTCCTTTTCTATAAAATTGCTTGAAATTTCACCTTTTATAAATTGTCAACAAGCTAAATTATTTTTTACTAAAATATTCACTTAAATGTAACTTTTGATGTACTCTTTTCATATAAGTAAATTATTAACATATAAAAATCAATTTTACAATCTTTTAAATACTAAATTAATTTTATTACTTTGAAGTCGTGTAAGCTTTTAAACAAAAATATTTAATGGCTTTAAAAGTATTTTAGTTTCAAATTTAAATTCTCCCAACGTTTTTCATTCCCATTTTCTCGTAGTTTTCGCTATCCGCAAGGTATTACAGGTCGATGGTTGTTTGGCTGACGGCCAAGGTAGGTAGCCAATGAGGGAAAACAAGAGGAAAACACCAGTAAAATAGTACTCTGAGCTTACAATATGGCCAATACCAATATGCTTATGAAAGCTTTCGTGGAGTTGTTATGGTAATATAAGTGACTACTTGTTGATCGACTCAGGAAAAAGGAAAACTTATGAACATATATAATACACGAAAATCTGTTTACGGTATATTATTTTATATATGAAAACAACAAACAATTTTACCTACACGCGTTACCAAATATTGTTTCTTATATATTCAAAATATACGAAACGATGTTTTGATCGGAATTTTTGGCCTAAAAATTAATAAAGTCAAGCGTAATGTTGCAAATTTTAATTATTTAATTTCTTACTGAAGTTATAATTATATTATTAAAAGTTTTTTAAGTTTTAAAAATGGCTTTAAAAGTTATAATTATATTATAATAATAATAAATAAGATGTATTTTACTATGCTTTTTTTATATCTGGATTCAATTTTATTTTCTTTATTCAACACTAAACCTCAATTCATTACGAATGTATCTACCGCGCTAATTGGAAGATTAATTTACTTCCGTTAGTTATTAATATTTAACTTCTCTCGCCTCATTGAGAACTTAAAAGGCGAACGGTGAATACAAGTGCTGTTATCATTAAACTAAGATGGTTACTTTGAATGCGAGACTAAAAACACGGTTGCAGTAATAACGCTACACAAAGTAATACTTAGCAATGCCTTACTAACAGTATTCAGTTTAATTATCACTAAATAGTACTTGGCAGATCTAAAACAAACATTTATTCGACGAAACTCTTTCATTTCAAGTCTTTTATGAAGTGTTAATTTTCTTTTCGATTTATAAATAACTCGCCATTTGAACTACATAATTGTAAATATATTTGTTTATTATATGCATTTATAAAGTCTTTTATTTTTATAGTAACCTTTAAAAAAAACAATTGAATTTTTTTTTTTAGTATGAACATGACCTGCGTGAGATTTTGATTTTATTGATAGAATTACGAATATAGTAGCGTCAATAAATATCAATATATTTTAGTTCTACAATTATTACTGTGTATATATTTAATAAATATTTTGGTTCACGCCGCTGCTAGAACTATGGTTAAATCTTAAATTTGAATCGTTAAAATTATGTACACTCCCACAGATTTTGTCACTAACGACCCGGGTTTCGCCTTTCGGCATCTTCAGGCGTTCAAGTGCACGGATGAACTTGAACTGAATTAGTAAGAAAATCTGTGGGAGTGTACATAATTTGAACGATTTTAATTTGATATTGAAATTCCACCAAGCACCTTCAGTCGAAATCTTGAATTATATGTTTAAACCTATATTAACTTATGATTATAAACTAGCTTACAATAAACACAAAATTCTAAAATCCCGACATATATTTAAAAATACTGTATTAAATATGATAAATTAAAAGCATGCTTTTCTGGAACTATAAGAAGTATGGGTTTATTAAGGATTATTCAAAGCAAATGATTTTAAATAATACTTCTTTGAAATAGTATCATAGAGCGACTACTATTACGATACTGCTAAAAAAAATTGAAAGATTTGCTATTTCACGGATCGTGTACCTCGTTGGTACACTTAATTCGCCACTTTGAAACCTTTACACAATAAAATTATTGATGAAGGAAATTGCTCATTGTTGAGCTGCTTAAATAATAAGTCGTGCAAATATGTATGTTTTGGCTATTTTAGCTCTCAATGAAAAGCATATGGAGGTTATCTCTTTACGAGAACCGTGTTTTTACTCGTTCAATCTCTCATTTAGTAAGGATAAAATTATATGTCTCGTACAAAAATTGCTTTAAGCATCGATTGGTGGAGCAAAAGTTAAACTCTGTAGAAAAAATTATAAATCGAATAAAAAAACAATTTTGGAGACTGTCCTGGGATTTGAAAGCGTCAACACCGCAACCGATGTCATAAGTGCTAAACACTCCGCTGCTGGATCGGAAAAAAATAAGTTTTGCTTATGAAAATAAATAAATTAAAAAATCGTCGGGTTCGTAGCGCAGTGATCAACGTCGTTGACTTACGTGACAGATCTCACGGGTTCAAACCCCAGTACGAAAAATGTTTTTCCAATTGATTTATCAATTTTTGCATGGGTGTTTGTTATGTCTTAAAATGCATTACCACCTTTTCAATCTTATAATAACAGAGCGATTAGCTAACCACTAGTCCTGTCCTAACTCTGTCTTTCTATTCCTATTCCTCCCATAAGAAAAATATGTTGAGAATTCTACTAACAATCAGTTCTCGTAGAAAAACTTTTGTTAAGAAAGCTCGATTAGGAGGTCGGTTGCTCTACATTGGAAGCAGACATGGATAGTAAGAAACTCTCCTATAAACATACATATATTTTTTAATTAGGATATATAAGTACATAACTAGGCTTCATAACAACCAACATTTTAAATACTCTCTTATGCGAAAATATGCTCTGCTTTATGTGAACGAAAGTTGTGCGAATAAGACCAAATATAATTTGTCATATTTACATAAAAAAGTTATGAAAAAGTAAATTCCGTAATAGAAGTTGTATTCCGTGTTGAAAGGTAAAATAAAATATTCCGCAGCTAGTTTAAAGGTTCGTGTTTCGAGAATGTTACCCTTAAAATGGAAGAGTTATCATAAATGTTATTTATACCTAAATGGCCATAAATATATGCAAAATCATGACATTTATAAAGTTATAATCGCTTGTGTGAGGTTTACCAAAGAGAAATTAGACTTTCACTGCCTCGAAGTATTTTCCGAATGCATTATTAAATAGTTTATATTTATAAAGCACGACAAACCCAAATAAAACGATCGATATTGTTATGGAAAGAAACATATTGCATTTAATGAAACAAGTGAATATAAGCACGAGATTTTTTGACTTCTAACACTGAAACCGATATAATCTTTACAATATGTTCAGTTTTTTAAACGTCGCATATAATGAGTAAAATAAACATCTTTAATAGATTTATGTATAACGAAAAAAATGATTTATTACACAATTTCCTAAATTTTAACTGTTTTATTCATAATCAAAAAAATAAAATACTCATTTGTAGTAATTTCATTTTTATTCATTATGATGAGGAATGGTTTGCTCATGACAAACATTGTCATCTGATAAGAGAATACAATATTAGCGTATTATTTATACAAAACAAAATAAAATGAATAGTTAATTTAAAAAAAATGGTGACTAAGTAACAAGCCGTTCTCGTAGAAAAAAACTGTTGAGATACCTTCATTAGAAGGCCATATGCTCCACATTGGGAGCGGACACGGATAAAAAAACAATTGGTATTGAATGAAGTAAAAATCTATGATTAAGTGATAGTAAATTGGGTGTCATTTTAATTTTTATTACCTCTTTAACTTGATTTCAAAGTCATCAAAGAATAATTAAACTAAAATGGAGACTAACGATGAATTCGAACGAAATTATAACATAGTATATCCATCTCGTGGCTTTGTAAATTGCATTATTTGCAGAAATTAGGTACCTTTTTCATACAACTCCTTGCACCAAAAGTATCATTATAATGATAGCATGATTCTCGACCATTAATGTCAAACCATTCCATTTAGAGCCATCATAATTTCAAGGTGCCGTTTACACAAATATAAAAAAATGAAATGAATGAATATAAAAGTGAGATATGAAATCAAACAGGGCATTTTATTTATAACGCGTTCATTTGAAGGGCATAAACTTCTTTTATGAGAAAATAAGTAAATGTTATATTTCTAGCGCACGCATACCTGCTTAGATTGGTAACCACTCCTCTCCCCCAAGGCTGGCCATTATTTAATAGGGGTAGTTGCATTCCCAAAGGGAGTAAGTAATACTTAACGATATTAAATAAACGAGAAACACTAACTGTCATTCGGAAAATTAATTTTGTATATTTTATGACTGTTAAGTAGCCGTTTTTTAATTCATTCGCCCGAAACTTTTGTTAGAATATATTACTTGAGTCTTACGTTTAATTTGATATGAAAAAAATCGTGATAGACTTCAGTTGACAATGCTTAAAATTAGTGAAACCGGTCCTGATACAATAAATTTTATGTGGAAAAAGTACTAAAAATGTTTTATTATTTTTATTGTAAACTATATGTTTATTAACAGTGCTTTTTCTAAAACAAAAAGTGACGAAACTCAATTTATGTCCGTTATCAATGTGGGGGATATGGTTTTCTAATTGAGGTATCTCAAAACTGCTTGTAAGTCATTTGATCAACCTCTCTTTTTAAAATAGTAAGGATAGAAACAGGTACAGGGCTGTCACAGGACTAGTGGTTAACTAATCGATCTCGCTTTGCCCTGCTAATTTTAGGTGTGAATGAGTAGGGGAAATAGATTTCACAAATACCAACGCTTTCGAACAGAAATCGATCTTGTAGATTTAATCTTAGTTGCGATAATTCTTTTTTGATTGCTATTACTATTTCGCGAGATTAAGATTTCAAAAAATCAAAAGCAAAAATAAAATTTTGCGAATATTGATTTGAAAGATTAAAAATGTGCCGGAACGCCGTCCCATCGCGTTAAATGAGAAAAAAAAGCATTGCTTATACATATCATACGTATAAACATCAACATGCTTCATCTGATACTATTTTATGAGAGATATTGAGTTAAAAAGCTTGTATATTTGTAAATCACGTAAAAATAAATATTGATACTGTTCCTAGAATGAAAATAAAACCTTATGGGCGATGTGCGTGTATACAAGGTAATCGGGTAAAGAGATTGTCTGAAAGATATACCTAAGCATCGATTTATTATTGTTATATAGAGTTGTAAAATCCTCGTTCGATGCAGGCCGCGCGATTCGACGATAATGTCACTCGTGTACTTTTAATTAATTACTACGGACTGCATGGAATGATAGCCGTTAAAAACGTAATGTAACAAAGTAACATAATGTATCTCTGTCTTGTTTAATGCTCTGGTTCATATAAATTGTGTACAGGTGCTATTATTCCTTGGGAATGTGACAATTTTATTAGGGAAATAAACTGATTGACCCCTAGCATTCAAAATTTTATCTTTCGACCAGTTTTTACTTTGTAATAATTTGTCATTATTTTTACCATGCATATAATTAAATGAAACTTTAATTTTTGTTATTTTCTTTAATAATAGTAGTGCACAAAAGCTAAGAACATGACATAATAATAACATTTGTAATTTTTTGATATTTTATATTACTTAAAGTAACGAGTAATAATTGGATGTTGCAAAAAAATGTGAATCGCTCATTTAAATAAGCATTTTATCTCTAAATAACTCTTTTATCTCTAGATTTATTGTCGAGCTCAGAAAAATATTAAATGTTAAGATTGTCGCCCGCTGTGGTCTAGTTGGTTAGAGCTTGCTTTTATGATCAGGTGGGTCTGGGTTCGATTCCCGGTAAGGTCAATATCAAATTAGATTTTTTAAATTTTAATTTGAGATCTAAGACATGGGTGTTTGTGAAATTAATTCTCGTTGAGTAAATCTCATGTGATTTTCAAAAATTCTCATCGAGTATATTTTTCAACTTCAAAATATTTGACGCATTGGCGTAAGCTGTAATGTCAAATATTTTTTTTTTTTAAATATAATATCTTTTTATTTTGATGGGATTGGGAGGCAGTAACTGCATGGTAATAAATTAAAATTACTGTTAATATTTACAACTTTGTTTTTCAACTTTCTGTTGCACGATTAGTTACCCAAAAAAACAAAATAATAAAGCTATCAATTTAAAATTTAATCAAAAAATATAGTCACATTTCACCAACAATTAAATTTCCTACTAATTCTCCACCTAAAAAAGAAAAACAAAGCTTAAGTCATAAAAAAATCTTGAGAAACAAACCAAATTATTGCAGAGCAGAAAAATAAAAAATAAATAATTAATCTCCGCGTATATACATAGCTCAAAGTTTTGGTGTTCTTGTAGAAGAAAACTTTGAATCGAGGCTTCTTCTAGGATTTGCTCAATGTAAGTTACGGGTGAAGTTTTTTTATTATACCTTCTAATGAAGTCTTAGTTAATTGGTGCCTTAGCAGTTTCGCTCCTTGTTACTTAATAACCAACCGGTTATAATACCAAAGGAGAAGAAGTAAAATAACCAATAACTGAGGAAGGCTACCGAATATTATTAATTGTGTAGATAATATTTTTACTTTGTCTGAAACTTTGGGGTAAATTTAGATTGAAGCAGATTGAATTTGTGTTCTAATTAAGAATATAAACTCATTTATTTTTGTACCCTTTAATTAATTAATGAAAAATACAATTTTAAGGTAATGATTTACGTCAATTTAAGATATGCAATATTTCATTTTATTAAAAAATACTTTTCTTTTTTATCGAAATGAATAATCTGAAAATCATTTTTTTAATTCAACTTTCTGCATGTAAAAAATAATTTAGATAATCGAATTAGTAATCACTATTTTGCTACAATATTGAAATCATCTCATATTTTATAGATTAAAAATACAAAAATAATTGCATATATGTACATGAACTTGAAAAGAATACGGGAATAAAGACCACTAAAAATATATGATTAACTCTGCAGAACGCTAAACTTTTTACTAAACTTAAACTACAGTCACTTAATAAACTTAAATATTTACATAGTTTAAATGAAAAGCTATTAAGCATATAGAAAGTTGGTTGTAAGCCAACTTCTTTTGTAATCCAAGTCCGCTCTAAAGATGGAGCATATTGCTTCCGAATGGAAGTATCTCAACAGAGTTTTGCATACATTAACTTTTTGTCACTAAGTTGCTTAACATCTCTTTTTCAAATAAAAATGTAGAGATATAAGGATAAAGATAAGACAGAACTAGTGAGTTACTAGTTACCTCTCATTTATTTTGTAATTGGGGAGTGGGATACTATTTTTTATCACAAGCGCCTATATATCCCTTCGAACAGAAATCGACAAATCGATAAGATAAATTTTGTTCGTACCGGGACTCGGACCCGTGAGATCCAGCTTGGAAGTCAATAACGATGACCGCTCTGCCACGAACACAACAAACCAATTTATGCAACTACTCTATTATATACGGCTAATTTAAAAAAGGAATCCAAACCCGTAGTCTTTTCAGCGGCAGTTAGTAAAAATCTATCTGCATTGACGATGGAGAATTTATTTTAAAATTTAAATATTTATTTAATTTCACGAAATAAATAAAACCTCTGAAAATAAATAAAACAAGTATGCACATATGTCTCAATCCACTGTAATGTGTAGTGGCACACACGTTTATCCAATAAATTTAAATTTGACTCTCAAACATGTTTATAATATTAAAATTTATTGGAAAAATTTAACTTCGAAAGTAGTAATGAAAATAAGTGAAATAGTTTGTTTATTTCGTAAACTTCTATGCGCAAAACTGCCATTACTTCTTGTTACGGAAAATTAGAAAATTTTGCTATTTAAACGAAAAGTTGAACAGTCAAATGTATTTTCATGACTTTAAAAGTTGCGGCTGGCGTATAGAATATAGTCCCATTAGAATAAAAAAACTTGCCTGGTTCAGTGGGCTCAAACAAATACACTTGGAGTGTTCAGCTCGCAGACAAAATATGATGAATATTATATGAGACCACTACTGCAGATCGTTGCCATACTTTGAACACGTATACCGGTGGATAAAGCTGTTTCTTTGGTCAGTTGAAATACTACTAGCTACTATTGAATTAGTGATGTTTACTGAGTGAAAAATTCGTATTCTTTACGGCACACTTTATTCTTTTCTGTAAAAAGTAATAATTCCTCAGAAAATTGTTATTACGTTAAGTCTTTGCTCTTGCATTTGCCTTTATTCAGTTGTTAAACTGAAAGAAAATAAGCTTTAAAGGAAATCTTAAATAATATAGTCGAAGTGTGTTTCCTAATATAAATAGACAATATCTTATTTTTGAACCATAATATTCATCTGAATATTAAGTATCGAGATATCTTTTCAAGAAAGCTTTTCTGGAGGCTTTCCGATAAAAGTTATACTTGCCGACCTGGAAAGACAATGGTGTACTATTTTCAAACTGAGGGGGTTTTTCTTGTCTTTTTTAAAATACTATTTTTAACAATCTAATAAACATGTTGAAATCTTTGTTGGGTTAATACTATGAGATGTTCTTGTTTTTAAAATAATCTAAAATACAATAGTTCTGCTTCATCGAATTAGATTAAATAAATTTCAGTATAATCGATAAATTTACAAATATTTTCTATAGAGCGTTAATTATTTAATCATAGCCAAGATAAACGTTCTCAACATATGCATGGAAGCAAATATCTAATATTAAATTATTTTCTAAGAAAATTATATTGGAATACGATAATAAAGATTAAAACAACGATACTAAGCCTTTTTTCGTCTTAGTTTCATGTTAACTTTTGCTACATACATGGGCCTTAACATATTGTTAGTAACGCGTAAATATATCACATACAGTGACATAACATAAATGTATGTACCCAAAATAGTCATTCGTTTATGTATTTTTTTGAAACAATATCAGTTGTTTTGAACTGGTGACTATAATTTTTTTGACCTCGCATAAAATCGAAACGGGCCACATACAGCCCGTGGGGCACAGGTTGAGTATCGTTGAATTAGAAGATTATTTTTAATATACGTATATTAACATTTTCTTTTAAATATAACAACCATTTTCCCTGCACTGGTGTATGAAAAAAATAGATTCAATAAAACGACTTATAAAGGTTATTGAGTTAAAGTTAATATTCAAAAAAATAATAACTTAAGTGATTTGATTATACTGGGTACGCCATTGTTAAAGAGGGTGTATTTGAGCCGAACCAGTGATGGCTTGGTTCTAAGCGCCCGAGGGCATCCCGGGCTTATACCTTCATTGCTCCCCGTTTATAAATATACATACATATTCCGTTCCCAGTGCACTCCTGATCGCGATACTGTGGCCAGACGAAACACCAATAAATTCACGCAACTCCCTAGAAAATGTTTGCACAACGTATCTGATAATATTTTTGTTTTTTCATAACATATACTATAGAGGGCCTACATTCGTTATGTCTAAGATTTTATTGTCCATTAACCCTACTAACTAAAACACTCCTATTTATTTAAATTAAGTGAAACTCGCAACCACTCTTTTAACACTTTTAATACATTTAACGGGTTACGATACGCTCACAGATATTTTTAGGGGACGGTTAACTGAAATTTATCTAGGTCAAAGAAGGGGAAATTTTATATTGTATCCTATGGATATGAAATTTAATCAACATCAAACATTTTCTAGTGTTGCCTTCGTATTTTCATCAAATCAAGTAAAATCAGGGGTGGGCTGGAGGGGGCTCGCAGGGGTTCGCGCGAGCCCCTTGTTAAATATTACTCAGGCCGGCGAGCCTAAACAATATTCTCAAATCGAGAAAAACAATATTCTCAAATCTTTGCGTTATATAATCTATAAATATGCAATATAATTTAATTAAATAAGTAATAATGTATATCATATAATAATGTATAACAATCGATGGTTTTAAGGATTATTGCGTATAATTTCATATGAGAGATAAAAATTCACACCTTCCCCAGAATATCAGAGAAGATTAAGCGAGCCCATTGTTACTGTATTGGCAGCCCACCGCTGAGTAAAATATAATATAGCAGAGTGCGATTGTAATTTGTATCTTGATATTTTATACATATTGTTATACATTCAATTATTCTATAAAATACGGATAGTGTCTTTGCTATAAAAATATCATGTCATAGAAACTTGAAGTTTCGTATAAAATTTCGGTCTTGGTTTCTTTTTATTATTTAATTTAAATAACACAAAGTCACTTACAAGGTTTTTACTGTCAAAACATGATGGAAAGGCATTATATTCAAAGAATAAAACACCCATTTGTTCTAATTTCATTTTTATTGAATACAGTCAAGATCAGTTTCGATCATTACCAACAGATCATTTTTTTGTCTAATATCAAAGATGTTTTCGATTGAAAACACTGTAAAATATATATTTCTTTACTTGCACATATTTATTTGTCACTCTTGAGTAGTTAAAAACTTGTTTTGGGAGTTTTTACTGTATTTTTTTGATTTTTTTAAACTGACACTCAGTAAGAGTCTACATGATAAAACTGTTTTAAAATGATTCCACAAAACAAAATATGTTTTTAGGCATCCAAAATAATGGATTGTGATACGCCTACGAAAAAATACGTAATAACTTATCGTTCTTACATAAATAGTTTGTAGTTCTGAGTAAACCTTTTTCTCTAAATAAAAAACGCTTCTATCTGCGTGGACTTAATACAAGTTTAAAATTATTTCCGTTTTCTTATTTATTTGGCTGCTTAAACTTGTTAAGAATGTTATTCTGCCTTTTAAATAATGAAGTTTACTTTTTACGCAAGTGTCTTTGGCTTAGATTTTACACTTTTTTTGTCAATTTAAAAGAAATTTTATAATGGCCGCCTATCTGCAGACGCACTTGAGGTGAGCCTCTTCAGACTAACGTCCCTTTCGTTAATTTCTCACTTCTGCTCACCCCGTGGAAAAGTTCTAAGAGCAATTACGTGACTAAGCGCAAAACATTAATTCAACATTCAAACATACATTGCTTACCGCAAATTCTGGCAACACCAATTTGAATTTCTCTTCGGTTATCTGACGCCGCGGCTAAAACTCTCTTTCTCTATACTTCCATGCGTTACGCCGTGATTGTTACTAAACTTCTCGCATATATCACTAAACCTCGATTGTGAATTGTGGTTTTCCGTGTGGTTAAAGGTAGAACAAGTTTTTGGGCGAATTGATGACTTGAGCACGTTCTGTTTATTGTAGTTGACAAGATGAATTATTATATTCATGTGAATATACAAACCTTACCATAAAACTTTACTTTGCTGCGTGGCATTACTATATAAATATAAACAATTAATTATAGTGGCATGATTTAAATTATAATATTATTTTGAAGAAAACCATAAGGCGTCATGAAATAAATGAATCAATGTATTACTGTAAATTCTTAACAGGATTTTTATATACAAATAAGCTCATCCTGTTTTATTTTTTTAGGAAAATACGTAATTTTAACTTTACTTGGTTTCTATAAGCGCTGAGGAATCACAGTCTGAAAAAACTTACGTCTCAGACCCATTTTTAAAAAAATATATTGAATGATGTGTATTCAAACCACAATAGTCTACAGTGCTGCCATTGCATTCTAGGCTGACTAAATATGATCCGATGGTATACATATATTATATGTAAGTTAAAACGAAATAATAGAAAAATGTATTTGAAGTCTGAGTTGCTATTTTTGTACACGACTCCACAGCCCTGGTTTCTATAGATAGAAATTTCTTTTTTTTTGTATGATTAGCGTCACGTGTTCAATTTGCGAAGTCGTAAATTCAGCAATAATAAAAACCCGTTCTCAGGGGAAAGAAGTCAAAACTAATATTATTCTTAGAAAATTTAGAGTCCAATTTCTTTAGCAAATGCTTACTTTCTCACTCAATACATAACAATAAATAACAAAACTTTTAGGCGTGCGGTTAAACTGCGCATTCCTCAAGACGCGCTTCTGTTTTCAGCCAACAAACGTATCGCGAAAAGTTTTCCAAATAAGAAAAGGTTCGTTAGAATTCGATAGGGGAACAACTTCTCTGGTAGGAACTTAAATAAATACGTACCTTCGTCGCGTTCCGGTTCCAGCAATTAAATTCTACCGTTGCTTAAGATCCCGCTTACCTGATCCTTAGAACTTCCATTTCAAGTTTAGATTTCCAGATTTGCCCCCTGCGAAGCTGTATTCTTAGGCATAAATGAATAAATCAGCCATAGAGAGGCACGATGAGATCGGGCACAAGTACTTCGGGTATTTCTAATCGAATGCTTTGTTTTAATTGCTCACTTTAAATAATGTCGACGGTGAAGGGCGATAGCTTTATTCGAGTACTTATTTATTGGTCTTGAGAAGATAAAAACGTTTGCAAAATTAAATGAGGCAATATAAAATCAAAGAAATGGATTTTTACTACAATATTTATGCATTTTTCTTTTATCGATACACTGGAAAATTGTCGTACCTTCTTACTTATTAGACACCGATTGTTTATTATGGAGTTATATTTGATCTTTTGCATATAATACTTATACAGAACAACTGGAATCCATCCAAACGAACAAAATAATACATCATTTGAATAGCATTTATGTTTGTAATGCTCTACTGCCATATATAAATGTTTCTGTATTTTATTTTGTAAAATTTCAAAGTTTTAACTACTGTATAGATAGATTGATAGATATATTCATGTTTTGGTGCAACCGTACTGTCTTTTTAAACGTACATATACTATATCTACATCATTAAGTCATAACGTTATTTAATAATGAGAAAGTTTTGGAATAAAGATTTAATTATAATATTAATATGTTATAATAAATACTGTCTCGAAAATTTATGAACAGTAATATTTCAAAGAAAATACAATATACTTGCTAACTTAAGTAATTTTTCCAATTGTATTTTTCGTGCTGAAAAATTCATTAGCCAAAACTACTCAATTTTATCCGACTCTTAATTTGAGAGTTAATCTATTTTAATAAAAATTCTCAAATAAAAAAACACTGATTTGAAGGAGAGGCTAAAAATATTGATATTTGTCACTTTAAAAAGATAGCAAGATTCATATACCAGCTTTTAATACTGTAGTAAAGGTATGTAGTACTGTTATTTAATATGTACCCTTTAACCTTGCCAAATACTCATTAGATTAGAAGCAATTTAATTTATTTTTATTTCCCCAGCATGTGCGTATTTATTTTGATTACTTGTACTTTTACCGTATTTAAAACCCTCGACTTGTTCAACGTCGATTTATCGTCGGTTCAAATCTCCGAGCGCAAAAAAACTCTCGGTAAAACATCTTTAGAATGTTTACCCAAACGTAAATGATGTGAGTGATCCAGTTCGTAAAAACCGCCACTTGTGCTCATCCAATTTTACCCTATCTATCAGCACTAAGCCTACGTCCGCGCAGCGTATTGTTGACGGATAGTGAAAATAGATTGCGCTGTACGTACTTCTCGAGTACTTTTGGAGGCTTGTTCGAATTTTGAATACTTTTCGCTCATTTTTGGTTAGATATTGATCAGGAAGTGTGCGCGTGGAGTCGTAAATCCAAAGCGAACAGTCCTTAAGGCCCTAAAACGAGAATAATAAAAATGTAATAAATTGCCGTATCTGTTTAAATAGCCTCGCGTTTACCTAAAAGATGTATTTTATTTGCATGTTTCTCTTTGTATTATATTTTATCCTGAAAACCTTTTAGTCAGATTAGAAACAATAATTGTATACCTGAATATTTAATGGATAATACTTGCACGTTTTTTTAAATAATAACAATAAATTTGTACCACATCGATTCTCAAATTCATTATTTTTATTTATAAAATTATGTTTGTTTACTTACTTAAATTTTTTAAATGTTACCTTTATAACTAAAATCTTTATGTTCCCATAAAAGGCATATTACCTATAAACGAAATTTTCTTTTATATTGTAGAATATATTTGGTCAAATCCTAATCTTTTTATTCGATAAGAGTTAGGTTAGCAGTTGAAAATTTATTGTAAGCTTTTTGTTATCTTAACTTCTTTTCTCAAAATTAAAATGGATAAAATCTTAAAATTTATTAATTTTGAAAATCATTATGTATTTTTGTCACAAACTTCATTTTAATTATACCTATGTCATAATGATCTTATTTTGAATATTTTAATTATTTCATATGTATGTATTTAATATATTCTGTTATCAAGAATGTTAATTGGTTAATCTTAGATTTGTTTATATTCTTGTGTGAGACTACGTCGACGTGTCTTCGTCCGCTTTCTCCATTTCGTCTTTTCCCTTGCCACGTGCTTTCTGCGATCAATTCTCTGTGCGTTTCGTTTTCCACGCTAGATGGCGCAAGTCTTTGTATTTATGACTTGGCCATAAAATTAAACGTATGTACAAAATTACAATATCAACACGATGTATCAGAATGGCAAATTGTTGCTCTGCTACAACGTAATAATTTTAAACATCACGTTTCTTGTGGATTTTATATGGCGCTGTGTGTTGTTTTTTTATCACTGCTGATTTAAATATTTCATTATTGGAATTTATTAAAGCATAAAGCAAAAACTAATTTTAATATATGTATTAATCGATTGGTAGAATTATATTTAAAATCATAGACGTCCATAATAACTACCTAATTGTGCTTTCCATCAGAATGGAAAATGTGGTCTGGATGCAGTCGGTTACAAGTAGGGTCTCCAATCCCGGGATCCCGTCCGGTTTTACGATACCGAAATCCCGGGATTGTGACAGTATTAATCCCGAAATTTCGGGATTGAGGATAACAAGTGAAAAATGCTTTAAATCCCGAAAAAATGAGCTAACGGCCTAAAAAAAGTCTCTCTCAATTCCTAACTTTTTCCAATTGCGAATACTGAAATCCCGGGTCAAAAAAGAGTCTGGAATTGGATGCCTTAGTTACAATCCACCAGTGGAGGCCGGTCAATGTGGCATTGGATCGATGCACCCCTTGTATATGCAGGGGCGGTTATATTTCATGAAATAATATTCAAACATAACATTTATACCATACCCTCATTTTAAAATCAATAAAATAAAACAAAATTTTAAGTAAAATAAAATGAAAATTTCTAAAATATTTATTATAAACAATAAATACATGAAGAATTTAAAATGATTAAATGGTATAAATGTTATGTTTGAACATTATTTCATGAAATACAACCGCCCCTGCATATACAAGGGGTACATTAATCCAATGCCACATTGACCGGCCGCCACTGCAATCCACGAATCTTTTTTCATACATTGAATGACCTTTTCTTTCATATTCAATGACAGAATGTCCGTTTTAAATTTTAACAAGTTAACAAATGGTATACGAAGTGTTGATTTTATTTTGAATATATATTAACATTATTATGTTAACGTTATTTGTTATATTTGGATATATATCTTATATATGATTTTGACTTAATACATAGGATTGTGATTATTGACTGTTATTTATAACTACAACTTCTAAATACATAGATAAAAAGGTTCGATTTTATTTGATACGTGAATAAAATAAAATTTCTTTTGATTGAGTATATTAGCACAAAATAAATGCTACAAATAAATTTTTGCATCGTTCATATCCATTTTATTATTGAATAGATTGGAAAATTTTGATCAATCAATCTTGCTTCTTTGATTGATAACGGAGCATACATTTACAGATAGAGCACCTGCTCCCGAGTTTTCTTCCCCTAACAGCGTTTTCCAATATTTACAATTAGTATTATTTTATTATAGATTTTTTCTTACTTTTAACACATTGCATATTTTTTTAAAAATTGACAAATTGATGGTGAAGATATTTTTATTTTAATTTATTTAATTGACAAAAACATGGAACTTTCCTTATTTAACAAAACAGAAATTTTAATTTCTCAGCCACTTTTATTTACATATTGTGTGAATGAATAGTATGATTTTTAAGATGTAGAGACAAAACTTATATTCAAAAAGCTTCCTTATTTACAAAACGATAATATTATATAACACTCATATATCGGTTATGGACTAATTTTCACGTTGATAGAACTTGAGCTGCTTTATATAAGTTAAATTATTTTTTTAATTAAAAAGTATATAATAAATAAAATCAATATTAAATGACACAGGAGTCACTTACTCATCACCTGACGTAGCAGAATAAAAACAATAAAATAAATAGCTCTTCAAATATTTCCGTAACTCTGTCAACAATAATGTGTTCATATTGTCTTAACCTCACAAAAAATTTACGATATATGCTTAAAATATGAGGGTTAACTTAATCCTTACTACCAAAGGTATATTTTTTTCCAACTCTTTTTCTTTCAGTAAATAAATACAGTATTCATTTTCTTATTTTAATTTTTTTAAGCACAGCAGTGCATGGTTAAAAGACAGACACCCTGCAGTTCTGTATCAGGATAAGAATATTAGGAGTATTTATTTTCTTGATCGTATTGGACGCGGTGTGAAACAGCGGCTGCATACACATAACGCGTGGTAGTGAGATAATCAAATCCAACCTGTATTAACAAAGGTATTTTTCATGATAACATTCATTCTTATCTCAGTATTTGAGAATATTTTCTATTCTGATTTGTGTGGCAAATACAACTGCTTGAAAACCTCAGGCATAGACAGTAAAGACAGTTTTCAGGAAAGCGCTGCGACGTACATATATCTTCTTTGCTACGACTTGGCGTAGATCCGATGCGCCCGTCTTCTTTGTACCGTTGGGCAATTGTGTCGCAATGCTCAGTGGTAAAAAGGTCGCAGTTTATGGCACTTCGGTACAAGCCTTCCCGTCCTCTTCTCTCATTTCGAGCCTAAGTACGTGGAAGATCATCACAGCGCAACTTTATGAGCGAGCGCTCGAGATAGCATTTTCATTCTGATAGTGCATATCATGAATATGAGATTTAACTTGGTTTTGTGTACGTAATAAAATGAGTTTAGCGACGCATGCACGATCGATAAATGTTTGTATATATTCGAGTTACAAATCACATGCCTGGTTTATGACCGCGTAAAATTCATGTTTATGATTTTTCTTTTTGAATTTTTCGCCAAACCTTGAATATCGTACTTGTGGGTCGTAAAAAAGGAGATATAGATATTCCAATCTTCAGTCACTACAGCTTAAGTTAAATAAAGTTAAAACTCTATGTTTTCAAATAAATAAATAAAAAAAAAAATACAACATGACAATACAGACAAATTGAATGCTTTTAAAACATACGCTACATTTAAATTTAAAATAAGACTGGACCATTATTTTTCAGACATTTTTTTCTATTATATCAAGATATTCATGCTCACAAATGAAAATTATTAATGTATAAAATCTGTGACACAATTATAATGTTTTATTTTTTATATAAAATTATATAATCAGAGAAGCACAACAACGAATCATTGATTGGTTCATGTTTGGTCACTGTATAGAGATGATTTTCAGATCTCAGGATTTGAAAATATCTCGTGATTATTGTAACGAATAATAATTCCTCAACTTTGTTAGTTGAACACGCATAAAAACTGCCGTAAATTCCATATTTTTATGTTTATCAGAAAAAAAAATACTTTTCGACTTGTGGAGGGTTTTTGTAAAATTGTATTTTCTAGCGTTTAAGACTTTTCTAAGCGTCAAATCGTTTGATTTACGTTCTACCGACAATATCTACATTTTAAGTTAAATATCACGTTTTTAAATATACTAATTTTTGTATTTTTTTATTACTCATTTAATCAGATTTTCGTGAGTGAACACTTCTGACCAAATAAATAAATTTTATTTATATATGTTAGCAAGAAAAACTTATAATTCGTTTGCACTTATTTCTACTTTTATTTACCAAGACCGGTTTCGCTCATGGCGAGCATTATGAACTGATAATAAATAGAATTTATGATGATGATGATGAAATGCTATTTATACAAAAACAAATTGAAATGAAAAGGTGTAAAAAACAATAGGTATTGAAAAGAATTTACAAATTACAGTAAAAATTATGAATAAGTGACTCTAAGCTAACACAAATCAAAAATTTTAACACCTCTAACATGTCATCAAAAAGATCATCAAAGAGTGATAAAGTTAGCAACGTTTGATTATGAGCTAAAAATAGTTAGTTAGAATTATCTGGCATCTATCTTACAGTATACGGATGGTAAGTGATTATTATATTTGACATTTTACAAAAATCTCAAGATATTATTTAACAGACCAAAATGACAAAGCTATAACTACGAAGGACACAAGTCGTAATATCCCCACGCAAGCCGGGAGCGATTTGAGAATGCTCTGTCTCTATTTAATATTATTACTATGCTGTTTTTATAGGCTCCCGTTTTAAAATACGACTCGCGGGGGAGAATTCTGTTTATGAAAATGTTACCCAAAGGGTCATTTCATGCCGAGATTTAAAGGTTTTAAGATTTTTTGCACAATAAACACACTTCTGTATTCTTCGTCAGTGTCGTTATACAATGTGTTGAAAATAATCAATAAATTATGTTTTCTTACAATTTAAAATTTTAAAAGAAAATAATTACTTTATTTATTGATTTGGCATTGACTTGGTAGAACTTCGTTTTAATAGGGTAAAAATGTCAACGTATTTCAACTATATTAAAATACAACTATAGTTCTGACTATGGCAAAAGCCGAAATAGCTATCAACGCATAAAATATAAAAAAAAAACTGTAGAACTGAAATACGTTGATATTTTTACCCTGTTAAAATGATTACTAATCAAATTAACTATTTGGTTTTTATAGTAGATTCGTGAACATCATCATTTAAAAAAAAAACTTATTACAATATAATGTTTCATTGACTTTTGGCATACATATAACGAAAGATAAAATAAATGAGGCGCGTTTTTACTTTTTTGAATAAAGTATGCCAAGTGATTCTAAATGTATGTATATTTTTTTTTATGGGTGTTAACATTTACTTTAATCACTGTTCATCACTATTGCAGTCTAAAATCACATGTATATTATAAGATGGTTAGATATAAATAATCGGCGATCAGTATTTTTCATGGTTAAATATTATATTTCGCATTTTTAAAAAGTGCTACTTTTTACTTGTGATAAATTTTAACTTTTTGTATAATAATGAACAATAGAGCTGATGTGTTTTTTTGCGATTTCCTCAAAATTCGATATTTTTTAGAAAGTGAGTTATGAATCTTAGCTACTCAAATAGTTTGACATAAAAAAAAAATACAAAATTATTAAAAATGCAATAGATTTAAAGAAAACTGCAATTGAAATCGTCATGATATTGGTTAACGGTACGTTTAATTTATCCAATGCATAATGCATATTCCATTCCTACTTTACAGCATATTTGTCTCTAATTCATGGTCAAGATTTGCCGTTATATAAAATAATTATGATTTGATAAGCTTCTACGACAAATTTATGATATTAATAATAATAAATAAATCATGAGCATTCGTTTAATTTTAAGTATTTTTTTAAATAATCTGTCAATTCTTGGTGGAAAAACATTATATTTATTAAAATAAAGCACATATTTTAAGTCATAATTCCACAATTTTATATATCAAGTAAAACCGGCTAAAATAAATATAAAACTTGGAATTTGTACGAAACAATATTTTATTTTTATAGAAGCTTGTTGCTAAGTATATTTCCTTACCAAAGTATTTATGTTGCATTCTAAAATGCTCGTGCATATTTCCGGAGTGCTTTCAATGAGGAGGGCTTTAAGCTGCTTGAATTTTTAAAAATCCTCCAACCCTTGCCAGCAATATTCACCTGCTGGCAAGATGGATATCGTGTACAAACACAGGAGTTTATTATTGTATACCTGTTTTACCTGCTCTACGCTTTAAACTGCGTGTGTAACACGTGACGGTAAGAGGGTGGAAATACGCGGCAATGATTTATATTTTACACTTTAGAAAGTTAATGCGATCTTTGATACTTGGCGAGATTGAGTAAATTATATTTTCATAAGAAAAGATGAAAAACGCGGTTGTGTTTTTTTAAGAGGTGAAGAATATTTATGTTTTGCTTTCATGCGTTCGCGAATGATTGATTGAAATTTAAATACGATGATGGATGGCGGCGTAAATAAGAATTTATTTTTCGCTCCTTTTTGTATTGTGAATTTCATTCCAACGTTTCAAGAATCTTTAATGATATCTTTAATATATATCATATTTAAATATTTAATATATATCCCATTACTTCCGTTTTGAAAGTTAAACAGGGCGAGATCAAACGAATAGCTTCAAAAAAGGTGAGACTCTTTGTTGATATAAAGCATATGTTTATTTCAAATAAAAATTGGTCAGAACCGTTACAAACAATTTACAGCATGAGCAATGCACGTCGATATTATTTCGATAAGAAAATGTTCCTACGGTATCTCTGGAAGAAACTGTTATCTCAAGTTTATTTACTTTTGATCTTCGTCGAGTCATCTAATCATTTAATCAATATTTAATGTTGATCTTGGTATTGTAAAAATTAAGTTCCATCTACCGATTTTCAATGGTAATAAAGACATGAAATAGAATCAATGCATTTTTTATTATTTTAATTTAACTTAGTTTTTTTTTACTTATCTTACCTATTTTTCTTATTCGATGTTTTATTCGTTTGATTAATCTACTTTTTTACCATGTTCACTCCCAATGTGTAGCATATGGACTCATAATGGAGTTTATCTCAACATTAGTGTTTCAACGAGAACTGCTTGTTACTGTGTGAATTTTTTTAAAACATAATATTCGTCACGAAATAAACTTAAGAATATGAAACGACAGGTCGTTCATTGAGTTCATTTTCAGAATTCACAGGTACGTATCCTAGTGCGAACAGTTTCAGTCACTGATTCTTTAATCAATTTATGGACTTCAGTTTGAAGGCATGGTTGTCTAAAATTCATTCACGCCCATCCTAAAATTAGAGCGCAGTAATAAGCTAACCATTAGTCCTGCTATAGCCCTATCTCTATACATTTCCTGTTTTCAAAAAAAAGATAAATCGTAGCAAACAAATAGCTAATCTAAAAAAATATATTTCGTTTAAATTGAAAAAAAACTTTTATTATGTATTGGTCATAAAAATACAAAACAAAGTATTTGAATTTTAGAATAGTTGAAATAATCATAAATTGAATTTTTAATATTTTAGATGCAAATTTCGGACATTAAAAATGTAAAAATGGATAGATATCAAATGTTTCAAAATGAAACGCTATTGCATAAGTTGCACTCAAATATCGAGAAAACGTGAATTTCGGGAACGCTTGTTCGAGGTTAAGCTATACTTTACTATATTATATACTGCTTGGTACCTGTCTAGTAGTAAAAATCGTAGTTCACTGCTTTTATACTACGAAATGTTCAGTACTCTTATTATATGTCGTTCGCGTTATATTCTATTACAAAATTTATTACACTCATAAAATAAATAGCATACTTTTTAGATCAGGAAGATTTCTTCATAAAATTATTTATTTCGATGTAAAATCTCAGACAGTCTGGTAATATAACTCAAACTACATTACGAGAACTGGGTAAATGTATACTTGTATATAATATCAATTTATTATTATTTCGTAAGATTTACTTATATTTCTATATGGGTTTCATAAGATTCGGATTTAAATTAGAACCATACAATTATTATATAATCAGAGTCTTGTAATGATTTTAATTACTAAAATTCATGTATTTAAGTGCTTTTAAAAAAATATTCTACCTATCAGACCTATTAAAACGGATAGTAGCGAGAGCTTACGACTAGTCTTGTCCTACCCTTTTTTCTATCCCTAAATGAGAGGTTGACCATCCGAGTAACAAACAACTCTTATAGAAATACTTCAGTTTAGGGAAGATTCATTAGAAATCCATATTATGCTGCACATAAAAAGCAGACATGGTTAAACAAACCTTCTAAAATATTATGCATTTGGTAACATGAATAAACCCGGGGCTTTGGAATCGATTCCAGCCTTAAAATAAAACACGACTCCGACTCCGACACCAAAGATTTTTTTAAATATTTGTATTTTAACTTTTATATGTTACATGCACATATACCATCAGATCATCTTTAGTCAGTCTATCATGCAGTAGCAACACTGTGAACTTTTGTGGTTTGAATACACACATCATAAAATATTTATTGAAAAAATGTACGTGAGTCGTAAGATTACGTAAGATAGGATTAAAAACGGTTAATAACTAAGTGTGACAAAAAATTGGATAAAAAAAATATGAAAATTATTTTTGAAATTGATACAAATAATAAATACTAATTTGAAACCATAAATAAAAGTAGATAAAAATGAATTTAGTAAGAAGAGTACTTCCCTATCTATAATGAAAATGATAAATTTAATTCATAAATAATCATTATCAAAATCTACAAAAATCAGCTACGTGTATTTTGTTTTAAAAAATTCAACGCATTCGTCATATATTATTTCAAATTTAGAATACAGTTATATTGTGTTGCCATGCATTAAAAAGCACACAGAGATAAATAAATAATTCGATCACGGAATAATATGAGTGACATAAAGTTACAGCAAAAGTGAAAAGTCATTATTTAGCAGAGTCGCGCGAACTGGTCGCTGAAATAACTGTCCAAACAAGCGATTAATATTGAGCCACCAATTGTGATGGATCGTCGCATAATGAGATTAGTGAATTTATGGCCGTGTTGACAGTGAACTTTTAATGGATTTCGTTTCAAAATGAAAAACAACGTTGACTTATGTCAATCTATTTGTGATATCGTCATTTATTTATAGCTGAAAACGGGAAGTATACATATTTGAACTTATCAAAAAGTAATTAGCGGAAATTTACCAAGAAAGTATTCTTTGGGGATACTTTATCTGATTACAATTGAACATTTAATATTACCAAGCAAATCCACTAATATTTTTTTAGTTACTTAGGCGTTTAGAATGCTTATGTTTATATACTTCCTGGAGGCTGGCAGTCGACTTGTTATTTGTAGTGTTTCTTTTTTGTAATTATTATTCATTATTTAAATATTGTTATGAATATCAGGTAAAGACCTGGGAGTAATCAAAGATAATAAAGATTATATATTCACTTTTAAGGTATTCACTGTCAATACTTGGTGGAATGGCATTATAATAAAAATAATAAAAGATTTTTAGTACTTTTTCCACTTAAAAAAATATTTTGATCAGGACCGGTTTCGCTCCTCAAGAGCATGATCAGTTGATAATGCTCGTGAGGAGCGAAACCGGTCCTGATCAAAATATTTTTTTAAGTGGAAAATGTACTAAAAATCTTTTATTATTTTGATTATATATTCATAAACAAAATTGAGTTAACACGCTTTAAGATTTTTTATTAATTTAATAACAATGTAGCCATTATTAATGTAGACTGTATAACTCATTAATAAAATAAATTATGTATTTCAAATTTGTAACTATCAACATTATTTTATAATCATCTGAAAATATTACAATGAAAATGAATTTCTTCTTAAAAAGGAATAAATAGCTCCAAATCAATCAACTGTGATTTAACCAACAGTTGTGGCTGAAATATTTTAAAGAAAGATTTTTTATTTTTGTTAAAAAAAAAATAATGGCTCGATGAATACTCCGGGACAGTAAGAACACCCATCTGATTAACACGTTTATCACAGTCGGATTTTTGACTGCTACATCAAGGCCAAAGATATTTAACATACATATAAAATGCCTACATATTTAATTGTATACAATATTGTTATTAAAATGAGTTTATGCTATAAAGCTAAACCACAATAAAAATAAGAAATGGTACACATAAGATTATTGAAATATAGTATATATTTGTTGGTATAAATATTATTCAGTACATATTCCAGAAATATAAAAATATTTTTTAAAGATGGCGTGGTGAAGATATAACTATAAATTCTACCTTGTGAAATAAAGAATTTAGTGCTCTAATGACTTTTTTAATATTTTTACCGGTAGTTTGTTTTGATGTCGTAGTGATGAATAGGTGTTACTAGTGTATTTATAGATTTAAGCAACTACATAGCTCAGACAGCATTAAAAAAAGCTTTAATCGCCATTTTAATCATATTAAACATTGTATTATTTTTTTCAATATATGTATATTCTGAAACCAGCCATTATGTTTGTATATATAGGTAATTAAAGAATTTAAATATGTGTAAATAAGATATGAAATTTAAAATATGTGCAAAACATATTTTCCACGGTGTCTTTTTGTTACTATGAAAAATATCGCATTAATTTAATTAAATGAACATCGGAACATAATTTCACCACAACAATATTGACCAATAAACAAAAAGTAGTTTAATATGTGATATAGTTTTTATCAGATATTGAGATTCGTCATATAATGGTATTCGCACTTTTCGTATACTTAATACGAAGTTTTACTTTTTAGAAGTTTAAATTAACGAGTTTTCTTTTATGTCATAAGTTCGTTCTGAATTATTCTTAGGCCCCTTAAAAATCGTGCGTGTATAGTTATTCATTGGTGGGCGAAATGGGGATGTCATCCGATCTCGAAATGTTCGCCAAACTCGGAGGCATTCTTGCATAAAATTAAATCCCGGTGGATGTTTTACGATATTATCTTGCAGGGAGCGTGGATTTGCGACCCCAACGCATCGGGCAGGTGAACGAAATTATCACGTTTCGTTAGCAATATAAATATCGAAAAGTCCCGCCAAGATTTCACTCCAGACAGTTCTATAATCGAATCGCTTTGTCTGTGTTTACAAAGCGTCCCTTTGAATTTATATTACGATGAAAAATGGTAAATTTGATATTTTTCAATATAATTTATCTATGGAAATAAATCTTCTGATCGAAATTTATTTTGCTCATTTATCGATTAATAGGCGTACTTTAATAGCATCGTCAAGCAGAGTACTTACTTTATACGCGTTTTTATCAGTGGCGGCTGGTGACTTATAATTTTGGGTGGGCTAAAAAAAGTTTGGCATTGTATACAATCTACGAATTTGTGAAAGTTTCCACTTCACAATTGGCTAAGGTCTCCAGGCCGCATGTGGCTTTTTTTAAGTTGTTCTTTTTTTTTTACTCGGGACTAATTTCAAACTAGCCCAGCTTCTTACTTTTAATATGCATGCACAAGAAAATTCAATAATCAGAGAGTTGCTCTTATATTGATAGAGGAGAATCAGACCTAAGATATTGTATAAATTTGTGATAGGTTTGTATAACATTGTATGTCCGAATTGATGTTTGTTTTTCTTAAGTTTGCTAATGAATACTTTTTTACATTTTTCGGCTGAACATTTCAGGTCGGACTGAGCCCCCCTAGACCATTACGTAAAACCGCCACTGATTTATATCTTTTTTACAAAAGCTTTAACCTAGGATATTTTATAATGCAAAATTAACGGATATATTAATCAACATCTATTTTGTGTAAGATAATTTATATTTCCAATTCAGCTTGAAACATTACATTCACTTCTTAAAAGACAAAAGCTTAAATATCTTTTGGTGAAAAAAATGGAAATCGACTTAACATCAATAACTCGATAAAGTTATTCATAAATCAAATTGTATTTGCTCAAATGAGGGATAACGCAACATTTCTATTACACACTTATATGTATGTGTTCATGAAATGTGAAACATTTCTCTTATATCCAAGGCTTAAATATATAAATAGATATATATGTGACCAAAACGTGTACTGCTGTAAATACTGCTCCTAGCATGGATTTAAATTTAAGCCACGTCTTGCTGAAAAGCAAACGAGTCGTATAGGGAGTCAAGCAAAATAAACTCAACAGTGTCGCGTAACTGACCCTTTATGTACGTATGTGACCGAGCTAGACGTCAGGACGCTCTATTCCTTAACTATGGCCGACGCTGTCGCAGCATTTCTTTGATTCACTGTTCTATAATGTGTGTTCTTCTTAGTAACGGCAAACCACAACTTTTAACTGCAGTTACAGATTACTGGAATGAGAGAAATCTCTATTATATTGATTCAATACTAGTAAACTACTTTATATGCATTAGTGAAATGGTCTGTGAGATTTATTTATTTATAGTTTAAAAATTAAAATTATAGTACATGACATAACAGCTGACGCCAATTCGCCATGTACTTAACAAATATAAAGAGACAAAATATAAAATAAAACTACATAATACATAAAAATCAACACAAAAAATCAAGAAATAAAATAGTAAAATTTAACAAACAGTTCACAAATACTATTACTAAAAATTTCCACTTTTCTAGACAATGAGTTGATCAATTTAGAGTTGTTAGTGTAACTTCAATTTTCTCAAATAGTTTATTAGTTTGTTTGTTTTATTGATGATTTTTTCTTTGTAATAATTCCAATTTAAAAACAATTGATAAGACAAAATGTATTGTATTTAGTTAGATGCGTTTTGAGTGTATAAATGCTAGATATTTTTAAGAAAGTATTGTTTTTCTTTTTCTGCATGAGCCGTTTATTTATTCATATAACATTCTTCTATATAAAGTGAACCAAATAACAAGATATGCGTAAACAAAATCTTTATTAAGGGTTTTAAGCCTTTGGGTTAGCAACGAAAGAAAACATTAATAAAAGAATTCGACTACAAGAAATTAATGTTTCAAAAGAAGTGGAATTTAAAGTATCAGAGAAGTTATTTGCTGGATAATTTTACGTTGTTTTAAATATGTAAGTACTTTTATTTATTTTAATTTCAGTCTTCTTTATAAAACATCTAAATTAGTCATGGAATCACAGCATTTGAATACAATGAAGTCGCAAGTTTTCACCTCTTTTTTTTTAGAACTAGGTCATTTTCTTTAAGAGTTTGGTTTCAAGAACGCGTATTTTATTTATAGTATAACAAATTAAAAATGCTTAACATGGTAATAGAGTTTTTCTAAAATTACATTTAACAATTCAAAAAAAATACTAATTTAAAATAAAATTTTATCGGCATATTAAAAAACAAACACCACAAAATATTCTTCAGAACTGTTTGTCTTGATTCGTTAAATTTTCTTTTTTCCCTCAGCCTTGCAAACATTTGCGCAAAACGAATTACTCCCTTAATCAACCTCGTCTAAGGGAAAGGACCCTTTGGTATGGCAAGCCTGAGATTCGCCCAGGTCAATTAACGCCGTTTACCAATCAACTAATGAGCATTGTGCTTTGTGTTCACCTTCACACGTTGTTTTATTTATGTTTAGTACAAAGACAAAAAACTATTCCATTCATTGCCCATAGCAACATGATTCCAATCATGTATTTTATAACAAAATTTAATCCAGACTAATACATTTCTGTAGGATTAGCCAATTAGAAGCACAGAGTGTAAAAGTCTTAATTTTATTTTGATTTATATATACGGGAAGATGAATAAAATAATATATTACAGTAATTTTAATTTTCGCAGTGCAATGTGTTGGTTAAATAAGATAAATTAACGTAGATGATGTCACCTAAAATACAATTTTTGGTTTTAACAATGAGAATAAGTAGTTATAATTAACTTCATTCAAAGGCCTTGTAAAAAATAAAATACTTCATAAAAATATTTTTAAAATATCCCTTAATCTTAAATTGTTCAATAAATATAATATGATATCAGTACAACATAATTAAAAAACATTTTTTTTCTAATTTTCTTCTGTACAATAGAGGCGTTTGGATTATTTTTAATCAATAGATTGGATCTTTTTTAATAATGAAATAATTGAATAGAGTAAAAATATTTCATATCATCAGATTCTTTACACATATAAATAAAATTATATCAAAACAATTATTATCACTCTGAAAATAAAAATAATTTATCATAAATATTATTTAATTATGATAATTTTCAACTTTTTCATATTTATGTATCGATAATAAATGTGCTAATTTTTTTATACTTCGCATGGGCTATATATTATATAAGTAAACATAATATGTATCTTTGCTCTCCGAATACATATTTTCTGTTAAAAAGTCACAAAAGTGCTCTTATATTAATTACACTGTTAATTAACTAAAATTAAATGTAAATATATTGACATGTCTGTTAATTGTTAACACATAACCACAATAATTATTTGGTTTGCTTTTAGTAAAATTTAATTACCCATTGTTTTCATTACAGCACCCACTAAATGATTTACCAGATAGTTATTTGGAAATTAGTGTATTTATGGCTTTGATTGTATTGAATTTTCTTTTTAGTAATTCTTTCTATATTTAATTAATGTATCAAGTTACCGCATTACAGAAAATAATAATTTCTGGTTAGAAATAATGCCATCAAAGGGAAAATTATCAATTTAAATAATTATAATACCATAATTCCTAACTCATTATTATATGTAATATACAACTAGACACATTTAAAAGGACTATTTTTTTCCTCTCTTCTATTCTAGTGAAGTATTATAAAAAAATTAAAACGTCACGTAACGTTTACCTATAACTAGAAATTAAGATTGACTAAATCGTTCAAAACAATTATTGTATTATTTTTTAATTGAATTCACATGAATTTTAGTCGTATACTTAATAATAACTTCTGTCTTGGAAAATTGAAATATTACAATTATTGCTCAATTTCTTTGTTAAAGGTCAAAGTGATGCTAAAAGTGGCAACACCAATCGCTGATCCTCCACCAGGAGGCACTCAATTCTTCAGTTTGGACAAAAGAAAGAAACAAGTCACCCTATATGATCCATCCTTATGCGGCGATGGAGCGAGTCCAGCCCCTGAAGACAGAAAAGTTGGAGTAGCCGCTCCAAAGATGTTTGCTTTTGATGCAATATTTTCGCACGACGACCCACAGGTAAATTTTTCTACATGATCTTCTTTTACTGCATTTTTTCAAGTTTACTTTAAACTCTTTTTTTCCAGAAAATTTACATTGCACAAAAATACAGTTTTATTGAATTATCATTGTGCTCATGCGCATTAAAATACTTGTTTTGTAATGTATGTTTTTATCAGATTTTAATAATATTCACTCATTGGGTGTAGGGATTTCAATACCAACATTACAAATATTAATACCGGTATTAAAAAAAAGGTTTAATAAAGCACCTCAATAACGGCAACTGGGATTGGAATACCGGGTAAGTTAATCAAAATCGTAATATTAAATCCTGTTTTTCATAAATAACCTACGGTTTCTTAAAAAAATAATACATCATTGAAACGTTCATCAATTCCGGAACATGTCAATATTGATACATTTCTTAGCAGATTTTAAATGTTTTAATTCATCGCGAACAATTTAATTTAAATATGTGATGATTTTTATAAGTTCAAAAGACGAATTTGGCTAATTTTCGATACCGAAATACTAGTTTGCACATTTACAAGCGGTATTACGGTATTGAAAAAACACTATCAAAACCGGAATTTTGGTTTCGGTAATACCGATATTTCAAGCAGTAATTGAATGTTGTTATAATCACATGTATCAAATAAAACGTTTACTTTACAAAAAATATTTCGATTTACTTTATAAACAAAAATTCATCCCATTAAAATCAACGAAATTCTCAATTACCGCCACATTTCATCGGAAAAGTGAAATAATAATATTTGTTTGTACATATAATTCTAACAATTATATTTTATAAATACTTTATTTTTAAAAAATCTCTTTGAGATAATTTCTAACGATAGTGTTATGATATTTAATCAAGTCTTAATGTAGATGAAATCCTTCTACTGGACTCCATCTTAATCAAACGGAGTTTCTCAACCCAAGTTTGAGTCAATTAAATGAATTAGATTAGTCCTCAGTAAACTTGGTGACCGATTGTTTAGTATGATTCGGTCACGTGCCTTTGTCAACCTCCTCCGTCACAAACTTAACTATGGTTATTCTATTACAGTTAACGGTCTTCGTTTGAAATAGTTGGGAAATTCAAGAATTATCGTGTTGATAAAATTGATTTATAGTTAAATAATATTGTCCAAGGATAATACAATTAAGAATTTACTTTCATATCGACGATTGTTTGACATATTAGACTACTATAATATCAGTAAAGTCAATGTTTTATTTACAAAACCTACTAACAATTGTCGGTGAAATAAATAAACAAAAAACCTGTCTAAGAGAGGTTAGTACAATATCTTAGAACTTTACTGTAACTTAATTTGCAAATTATTTTCTTAAATGACTCAGAATGGCTACCTTAAAATTGAAGCACACACATTCTATAAATCATGTTGTTAACTTTACTTTCAACGTTATTATAAATTCACATCAACAACCACAACGACAACATCAATGTCTCAATTTTAGGTTATTTTACGTTAAGATGTTATCTCTATGTACGTGTAATAAAATTGAAAAAATAAATAAAACACCATGAAGTTTCCTTTATTTTTCAATCTACAAACTGCTGCTGAGTAAATAAATTGACTTTTAAAAATAACCATCATACCATCTTTCTTTTTTATTATACTTTTTAAAAAATGACACCCTGTCGCCTGCGTGGTCGAGTGGTCAACGTCGTTGGCTTCGGTTACGGGCTCGTACGGACAGTTTTATAAATTGATTTTACAATTAATTTATGATTTTGAAATTAATTGTAATTGATACTTTCGATAGATTCGGAGGTAACTTTGTGGAAGTTCATTTTAATATAAAATAAAAATAGCTTTGATTATTCCACGTATTGTGTATCAAAATGTGACACGTGTTTTGCCTCTTTCAGAGGCATCCTCAGACAACTACTTTCGCAAATGTTTGCTTAAGTACGAATGCGATTTGAATAACATTTGCGAAAGTAGTTGTCTGAGGATGCCTCTGAAAGAGGCGAAACACGTGTCACATTTTGATACACAATACGTGGAATAATCAAAGCTATTTTTATTTTATATGAATTGTAATTGATTATGAAATTGTTTTCTTAAATTTTATGAAATTATTACAATGAACGCACTAGATAATTGCACTTTTTTGGATTTATGAAACGTTAAGCTATTCCATAAAAAATAATGCAAACAATATTTATTTATATCTGAAAGAATCTTCGGATAAAAAATTAGTAGTCATTATTTTTTAGCAAACGGATGGAAATAAGAACATGGTGATTCAAAGAAGTACTTAATCTATATAATCGTAATAATAAAACGTTTTTTCGTTAAACTAACTATGCTTATATCATCAGAAGTGTTATAAATTTTTCTCAATTGATATTTAATATTCCCGTTACAGCGGCGAAAACAAACTTTCTCGTATATGGGAATACAATTTTTCTTACTCTATAGAAAAACGGTAAAAGTCTTCGATAGGAAATGTTGTTCACTTTAAGTGGATTGTGAAAATTTGATCAAAAAGTTTAACGCGATTCGGTATCGTTCAAACCGTAGACGCCCACGTAAAATACCAACGGTCACGTAAGAATTCGCGTTCACTCGGTATGTGGGTATGGGAAAATATAATCATACTTTACGAGTGAAATTAAATTTAATTAAAATAATTTTACATCGTAAAATTGATTAATAGACTCGAATTATTTTAGTCGCTTAAAGATATATTTTGTGATAAAATAAAGCTTTTATAATTACATCGTTTTTTTTTAAAATTTAGTGACTAGTTACACTCTGGAATAGGAAATTGCGTCTTCGGAAATATAAATGTATGAATTGACTTACATTAGCAATTAGGTAAAAAATATCAACGTATTTAGTTCGACATTTTTTTATAAAATAAGTTGATAGCTATTTCGACGTGTGCCATAGTCAGAACTATGGATAAACTTACATATATGTACTCAGTATATATAAACTGTCCAAGAAGAGATAAACAATGCATCTTGTTATTTGGTCTAGCATCCTAATTTATATTACAATTATAACACTTATTAAACATGACGTGAGGTTTTGTAAGAACAATCTGCTTGAAGGTGCAACCAGTAAATTTATTTTTTATTAGGAAGAGACGATAATTGTTAATTTTAAATTAAATTCAATTCTCACTAAAACATTTCTGTAGCCCATGTCTCTTTTCAATGTAGAACATAATATATGTTCTCATCAATCAAAACATTTTATTGGGAAGTGTTTTGTGATAAAAGGTTATAAGAAATCCGTTTTTTTTCTATAAGCAATTTCATCTCAAGCCGTTGTATACTGCGTTTGAGTATTACTCCATGGTCACAGTGATACATATGATTATATATTATTTATTTCTTCTAAAGTGGTTGTGCTGAATTTAGCTTAGACTAAAAAAATTAACTGACAATAGCTTTTTTTTGACTAAAGACATTTTCTTGCATTTCGGATATGTGCACCTGCAGTCGGAAGTTGAAAACTACGACAGGCCTTACGTCCACTCGTAAAATGTGCGGACGTCCGAACGAATGGGGAATTTAAACTTGGCCTACGTTTACTCTCCGTTCGCTAGTCCGACGGATGGACAGGTAAAGCTTTTGGTATATAATACATACATACACTCACTTACATATCGGCTTGTTGGCACGGTTGAACGTTATATATATATATATGTATATATACAATAACACGTACTTTGAAATACATTTGTTGATTATCAATTCGTTTAACACTTGCCATTGAGTAGCTTTTGGCATCAAATTTACTAAGAAATACTATATAGAATCTAGTTTTTATATGGACAAAACTTAAACATTTTTATTTTTGTTAGCATTCAAAATGTGTATAAAAAAAGATATTTGGTGTCGACGTAACATGGATGCTATTTTTTTATTATTTTGCTGTCACATATTTAAACTCGAATGAATTTTATTACCAACGACGATAAATTTTCCTCATGTTCCTCATACTTATCTTAGTAATCTGTAATTGTCAATTAAACTTACCTGACTTTTTTTGCATAGTTTTTTCATGACTAAGAAGTCGTTAAGAAATAAGATGACTCCAACTCCGACCTGAGCTTAAAACACGACTTGAATTATTTCTTTAGGCTTAGTAGCATGCGGTTGCGGTGTTTTTGATACTAGCGATTTTTAATACACATTTTTTTTAAAACAGGCTTGGAATTATTAGTTTTTTCCGAGCCCGATTTCAATTACAATAGTCCGACTCCACAGCCCTGGTTTTACTTATTCAAGCTAAGATAATTAATTGAAAAATAAGTGATTCAAATACATCGTAAAAAGTCTTAACATTTATAGCTGCGATTATAATCATCGTAAATTTCAAGAAAAAATCTGAAATGAGACAATTTATTTTCTCTGATTATCCTAAGACGGTCTTTTATACTGACGCAATTTTGCGACAGTTTTATTTGATTCGTTGAACAATCACAATAATCGCCAGCCCTAAAGACACCTCACAAACGTGGAGAGTTTGAAAACAACCCCGGTGTTAGAATTAAATTATCTGACTTGATCCATGCTCAGCTGTACAGGGTGGGGGACGAGGGCTGCGCATGTACCCTCCCCACGTGTACGCACGTGATTCTGACTGTTTCCGGCCTCCGTCGTTTGAAAAGTTCCCGGATTTTCGTTATTGTTTTTCTTTTTTCGGGTCGCAGATAGACGGATCGCACTTTAGCGCTAAGCCTCGTCGATTGCTTTGCCAGGTTTGTTGACTGGGTGCGCGAGTGTTCGACGCGGTTTCCTGGATTAGGTGTTGAAAATAAATTGACGGTTCGGCTATTCGCGTGTTGATAAGACATTTACTTTAACATTGGCGTCGTAATGTAAATATATCACGTATTTTTATTTTTAAATATATTTTTAAAAATTCGTCCAAATCATTTTGTTGGCATTTATCACGAATTCAGTGTTTTCTTTCATTTTCACAGATTTACTGTGATTTTCACATAAAAAAAATATAATGACCGTATAAAAACATATCTATTTAAACTATCATACATAATGCAAATGGGATTTAACGTGTACAATGTGAAATCCTTTTTAATATAATTTATAACAAAAATCAAAGATGTATTTAAAATAAAATTGTGACTGATTTAACTCTTGATAAAAATACATAAATCTCCTAGACACGTGAACTTTAATAAAATTTTGTTTGTCAAAGTTTTTTCCATTGTGAAAACGTCTATCAAAACCATTTTAATACTAACATAAGCGGTGGATGATCGATTGCAAAATATTAAATTGTTTTTGTATTAAAATATCAGCAACGTTTTAGTAAAGCTATTAAAACCAAAGCTTAGAGTTGGGAGACTGCCTCTCACAGAACACTTAATCCCACAAGGAACCAAGCGAAAGTCCACTTAATTATTTTCCTCTAGGTAACAGGTAGCGAGAGCACATTGAGCGATGCATCTTAATTTCAGCTTTACCATAATATATAATCCATTAAAGTAAACATACTTCTATTGAACTGGGTTGCAAGCATTTGGTGACTTTTTTAAAATCAACTAGAGAAAATGTTGAAAAAATGATTTTTTTTAACAAAAAGACTATACAGTAAAACCCCCATTTACACTATAGTCGGGACAGTGTTATTCGGGGTAGTGTAATTGTGGTTGTGAATCTCATACAAAATTAGGGATTTGGTTTTTTCCGCAGAAAATGCAAAACTAAGATTTCCCTTCGTTTTGCAAAAAAAAAAATATGGACGAAATATTTAGTTTTTGTAGTAGTAAATATCCTAAACACAGACAGACGCGCAGCTATGCGTGTATATATTGGCACGTGTTAAATACACAGGCGCTAGCCAACATTTGACTGTATGCACGGCACAGAAGACCGTTTCGTAGTAACGACAATGAAATGCGACCATGCAATTGGGGGATTTGCGGCGAATATTTCAAGCCAGCGCGTAATTCGGAGTAGTGTAATTGGAGGTTCCACTGTAATATACAGTTGTAGAAAGCTTCAACCAGATTTCACATATTCATATGCAAATTTTAATAATAAGAAGTGGATGTCTCTTTTGCTTATATGTTTGACATCAAATAATTTTAATATTCTTTTCTTGTTTTTACGTTATTAATAATTTTCAAAATGTATATTTAAAAAAACTATGTCCGCTTTCAACGTGGAACATACCTACTTCCGATGGAGCTTATCTTATTAGATGAAAATTGCTTGTAATTCAGTCAACCACTTATTTTCGAAGAAAGTAGAGACATAAAAATAGTATGCTTATCACTATCACTAACTTTCATTTTAGTATTGGTTTGATAGTGGATCAGAATTCGAGACATTACAAGAACCTACGCTTCCAAATAGAAATCCATAAATCGGTTTAAAACTCTGTATATAAAGATTCACCAAAGTCAACTACGTTGACCACTCTACTACGCATCCGACGCATATATTCAACGTATTTGAAAACATAGTAATATTTATTTAGTAGAATGCATGAAATTCATAAAATGATCCGCTTTATCGATTTATCTATTTAATAAGCATTAAATTTCTATATGACATGTGAAAGTACGAACATAATAACAAGTGGCAAGACATTCTGATGTTTGGATACTGGAAGACGCCAAGATTGTAACGCTTGTCTCAGAAAAAGAATTTGTTTTTTCCTGATATTTATAAACACAAAAAAGTTTGTTTTTCGATATGGACAAAAAATGTTCAATAGTCTGGTTATTTATTTATTTATTGTTTAAAAAATTTAAAGTACAGTACATGACATCACAGCTGATGCCAATTCGCCATGTACTTGACAAATATAATGAGACAAAATAAAATAAAACTACATAATCAAGAAATAAAAAAGGAAAATTTAACAAACAGTTTACAAATACTGTCACTAAAAATGTCCAGTTCTCTAGGTAATGAGTTGATCAGTCGAACGTCCCTTGGAACTGGCGACTCATAGTCCAACGCGAGGAAAAAAATTTAGAAACAAAAGATTTTGGTCATAGTTTCGCCCACATAAGTTATGGAATTACACCGAAAATGTCAAAGCCAGCAGTGAGCTTTAGAACCAAACATTACGGTTAACGTTAATTAATAAAAAAATACAAATGAAATTTAACTTCCATACTAGTTATATGGCTTACGAAAACAACATTGTAAAACTAAAAAAATATTTTGTTGTTACGTAGAAACTTGTCAATCAATGCAAAAAACCATCGGTATTTCTACAAACCATGACTATATTGTTGATTGGTAAAAACACCATTGACTTTGTATTTCTTTCAATTTTTGAATTAAGCTTCGTCTTCCGAAGAAGACGGTATTGTTACAAATTTTCACCCCAAAAGAAATCTTAATACACTTTCGAAATTGCGGCACGGTGACGTCGGTCTTACCGGCTTTAACTGTTTTGTCCATCAAGGCAGCCTTCGGATTTGCATTTAGATTTTAGAATATCGCCAGGATTAGCGGAGATTAATCCCAGAGCTTCCGCGCTTTAAGCTTCCCGTCCGCCCTTCTGTCCCCTGTCCGACCAATGAGCTTTTCAATTTATTTGTTTCTGCGAAAGGTACATTAAGTGGACACTTTGGTCAGGTTCTTCTACCTCTGTGTAATACCGCTACCAGTTTTAATTGAAAATTGTGGCAGGAGTATATATTTCGGGCTTAAAATACCCCGTTGTTTGAAATATATCGTATGTTTTTTGCTCTCAATGAAAAGTTTAAAAAACCCTACCTCGCTTTAAACATTGGATATTTAAAAACGAGAATGGAAAATAAATTCTATTTGCCACACATTTTTTTCAATTTTTTTGTTGCTTTTTTAAATTCTCGGAATTCGGTCATATTCTTTTCCGTGTAACCATGCTTAGATAAATTTTAAAATACAAACGTTATATTCAATAACTTTAGAAAATTTAAATTAAAAACTATTGAGAAGTCAATTCGTCTTCATTTAAAAACAAAAATAGATATATATGATCTGCATGGTTACTTTTAGGGTGTCCAATGTCAATACTTAGTGGAAAGACATTATATTAATAAAAAAATAATATTCCTTTGTACTTATTTCCACTTTACAAGATTATTTGATAATGTTCGCCATGAGCGAAACCTGTCCTGATCTTGTAAATGTAAATAAAAGTGGAAATAAGTGCAAAGGAAGATTGTGTTTTTCTTGATATCTGCATGATTATACCCTTTAATCAGTAATCGTCATGGATGCAATATCTTCCAAGAAAAATAAAGTTTAATGAGATTTTCAAATGAGGATATGTATATTTACCTCGATAACGTTTATCACACGTATTCCAATAAAAACTCCTAATGTGAAGTAAAAGGCTAAGAAATAATACGGTGAAACGATATTTTTATCAGTGCGGATCAGTCGCAATATTGTTAATGCAAGCTGCAAAATTTTCGACTCCGTTAATCAGGGTGTCTCCTGTTAACAAGAGAGCTCCCGTGGCTATAAATTAGTACACTCCGATAGGGCATAGGAGAGGCGGTGCGAGAATTGACGATAAGCGACGCAAATGCCTGCATAACAAATTAACCCCAGCCAAGCGAAGGGGGGTGGACGCCTCCCTAATCAAGCACCTTCAAGGTCTGATACGCAAAATTATTTATGGCGTATCAGCATGCAGAGTTACAGACTCGATTGTTTGTATCAATATCAATTCATATATTTCATTTTCCGTTACATCTCAGTGGTCTCCAAATATTTTTGATTGTGCACCACATGGATAAAAAAAAAGTGCGTACTGTCCCTGAGTACCTGCGGCCTTTTGACTACTCTAGTGCGGCCTTCTGGTTAATTCTGTAATTCTGCAAATTTGTGTATATTCGTAAATTCCTGAGATTTTGGATTTGGAAATTCCTGGAAAAGGTGCCACGCTGCTAATTTGGGCAAATCCGTAAATTCTTGGGATATTCCATGTCAAAATCCTTGGAAGACTAGGCTTTAGAAATTGGCATAAAATTGTTTCCGGCCAAAGATTTCCTAATCAACGTTTACTGCGGCCTTATGTCGAATCAAAAATATGAATGCGACCTTTTGAGAAGAAAAGGTTCCCCACCCATGGTCTAGCCATAAAACATTTTTAACTTGTATGCTTGCATTTTTATAAATCAGTCTCACTAAACTCGGTTATTTTCTTTTATTGTTTCACATTAATACTCACTTTTAGGGTGTTCACTGTCAATAGTTGGTGGAAAAGAATTATGTATATCAATAAAAAACAATATTCCTTTGTATTTTATTTCCACTTCAATAGACAATGCTCGCCACGAGCGAAACCGGTTCTGGCCTTTTAAAAAAAATTGGAAATAAAGTACAACGGAATATTGTTTTTTTATTAATATCGCTTTAATGCGGTTAATTAAAAGCTTTGTTTTTATCTAAGTCTGCTTGCCAGAAAACTAAAAAGCTTTGTGATTATTACCAATGCAATCGATGAACGTGCTTTCAAATTTCAATTAAACCGAAATCATATTACCTATGTTCAATATCAAAAAATTGACAAATTAATCATCAAATCTAAGCTCAATTAAATGTTATCTTACAAACTATTCTGTCTTGATTTTGCCAAAAGCTTATTGATGTTTTCTTCTTTTACAGACTGAAATATGTACGAGTGCTTTAACAGACGTCATCCACGCTGTCATAAATGGATCTGATGGGTGCTTATTTTGTTTTGGACATACCGGACTTGGTGAGTATTTTTTTATTTGCTTCCAACTCTTACCGCGTTTATAATTATATCATAAAATTATGTGTTTGCCGGATGCGGAAACGTTATGTACTTACTGCATTTAAAAAAACAGTAATATATTTTATTTGCAACTCATTAGATTTATTTTGTCCAACGGTACCGGTGTCGCTACTATGCGTATGTTGTGAGTAGATAACATAAATTCGGTGGCTTAGTTTCATAGTGCTACAATTGGAAATCAGTAGTTTTGAACTAACCAAACTTTTGAAGCATCTAACTTGAGTTGTAAAAAAGTGATAATTAATATTTTTTTCATCGTTTTATTCATTTATTTCAATTCAATAAAAAAATATTGCAACGTTGACAGAACCATAAAACGATATTTTGAGTTGTATTTATATGGAACGGAGAGATTATTTATGTTTCTTTATTTCCATTAAGCAAAACATCTGCCTTACGAGAAAAAACACGTATGTTTTTTTGTTGTACTTTTGTGGAGCTATAGAAGAGAGGTTTTCGAATACAATGGGTAAAAAAAATGAAAACATCAAATTTTTGACATCATTCTATGGAACTAAGCTATCGATATATATAATTTTTGGCTGTCTAAATAGTAAAAATGCAAACGAAAGTCTTAATATTGCTGAATAAAATTGATATTTTACCAGCCATTGGTGTATGTACTTTAGCTCAATTTTATTTAAAGACGTAAAGAGTTCCTTAAAAACGTGTTGGATGTTCAACATGGGAAATTATAAGACCTTTTCTGACTCTCATTTTAGTGCTTAAAAAAATAAAGATATACTAAAATTGTTTTATGACTGACTATAATTATTCCTCGTTCAATCAGAATCTGTATTTAATACTATTATTGTATATATAATAACGATGCCGACACTCCTTCGATTTAATAGTTTTCCTTTGTAATCCTCTTATAAGCTAAAGTAACGAAGAGATTTAGTTGTGCCTTATTTGCCTTGCCGAAGACTGTCACAAACGATATTTGCAAGCAGGTGGATCATAATAGTAAGGTGCTTAAAACAAAACCCTTCTACCATTGACGGAAGGAATGCTTGGAGGGTAACTGAAAGTAGACATTCGATACTCTCAGAACAGGAGCCAGATTACTGCAGCCAATTACAGAATGAATCTAGTATAATTACTATATGGCAATCTTATGAAAGGGTTTAAATGCAGCGTAATCATTATTGAATTATTTCATCATGCGGCCATAATTTTTATTATGATGTATTTTTCAGCCTCACATATATATGTAGGTATGTTTCGTTTAAATACAGTAAACCTTATAGCGCTCCTACTATAGAAAAGTTTCTTACAGCGTATTCGGCAGTCCCCCGTACAGCGGTCCCCCCAAAAGCATAATTTTGTTACAAAACAAAAGAGAAAAAAACTTTTCCATACTATCTTATATCATTCATGCATAATCAGGTATTAAATGATAGTTATGAATCTACGTAACCAAAACTTGCTTACCTAATTCATTCCAAAACAAAAGTTTTAATGTGTTCTCAATCTAAAACAAAACTTATTTTTTGCGCTATAACAGGAACTTACTATTTTAAAACGTTTATAATTAATTAACTACATTTCTTCTTTAATTTTCTACAAGCACGTATCTTAACTTTTGTCAGTTTTGAGTTATTTGCTATAATGAATTCAAAATTTTAATAAACACATATGTCTTTAATTCTTGTCCCATTTTTTTTTATTTCATACTTGATTTTACCTCATACAAAAACTTTGGCAAATAATAATTTGGAATATTATATGGGCATGTGCTAAGTTTAACATGAAGGAGAAGGAGGCATGAAAACGTATTTGGTTCCTTCCTTATCAATTTTCTCATGGATATTGAGGACAAAAACATTCCATTGGTATTTTAAAGTGATATGAAGAGTTATTGATAGCGGTAGAATAAAGTACATTTACGTTTCCCCTAAAACTTTGACATACAAAGTTGTATAAAATTACCGACGATATACCATTCTAAATAAAAAATCACTTATGTATAAATTCCACATAAATTATTTTAGATGAGGAACCGTTTCCTTCTTTTTCATTTCGAGAATTATCAATTGATGAAATATAAAAGCTTTATATCCTTGTATTTTTTAGCGTTTTATTTTAAATGTGAAACGATTCCTTTCCACCAAAAATTGTTAGTGAAAGCTCTAAGTGGTTTATTCAATTTTTTACATCTCCTGCCTTATAGCAATTCGATAGATTCAACTATAAAAAATAAAAATGGTATCTCAGATTTTGTACAACAATGTTTATGACATCGTAATTCTTCAATATAACACCATATTCAAAACTATTATTTGCATCTTGCATGCAATCGAAAAGTTAGTTCTCTTTTGAAATCCGCCAACGAGGGAACAAATGCAAGCCATTTAGTTTGCATGTTTTTACGGTTCCAATTCGGGAGCGTGTTTTTTCTTTTTTCTTTTGCAACTGAAAACTGAGAAGTACCTGCTCGACATGCTAATTCTTTTCTGATAGTGGTTCTTCACTTGCTCAAATCTCTAAGCAAACATTGGATCACAGGATGATTTTTAAATTATTGCTTATATATAGGAATTGTTTGGAGTTTTGAAATACCACACATACTGCTAACATACAGAGCACAGTGCATACTATCTGAGTTACTGCAATGGTAATACTGTAATCAAATTAAAAAACTAGTAGTAACTTTACTATTTCATGTTTTTTTTCCAAAGATAAATGTCAAAATTTTCAATCTCTCTTCCCCTGATAAAATCTTGATCTCTTTACTTACTTCGGCAATTTGGCTCAAATTCTTTTTTAATACACCATGCTGGAATTAATAATTTGTAGAATGCTTAGTATCGTTGTAAATTTTCATGAATAAATAAATCATTTTATGATAAAAAATGGGAAAGTGAAAAACACTACAAAAACATATTGAAACTGCTTAAAAAAATGGTCATAATTAATAATAAACTCAATGATATCTTTTTTAAGCTAGTTCGAAGAATAAATTAAAATATCACAATAACCAATATCTAAAATATTGCACATGATTGTAGGGACATGGATTTGAACCCTTGAGATCCGTTACAGAACTGCGTTACCAACCCTTATATAATCAAATAAATAGTAATAGTCATTTAAACAATTAAATATACACCCAATATATATATATATACATTATGGTATTTGTTTTTCTTAATTCACTATTTAAAGCTATTTATGCTTAGGAAATGGTCATCCCATATGTAGAGATTCTTATGCATTTATATAGACAGCCATATGAATGCAGCTGTACCTCCATCTACCGTTTTGCGCTTTCGACAAACTGAGTTTGCATGTAAATTGATGATTATGTGATGTAAATCGCGAAAGCTCGGGTTGACGTAAAGGTTTAAAGTTGCCTCACGCCGCGGGTCAGATTGCCAAAGTTTTTCAATTGTTGTCGTGACAACCTTCCTGATGAGACAAATCATAACTTTCCAACTCAAGTATTTGTCTACCCGCTCTAAGTTTAAGTACACTTGTATTAATTTTCGGTCCTATCTTGTGCTTTGCTTTCGTGTTTGTCAAATTTGTCTCGTGTACAAAAGTGAAATTTAGGAAGAGTACAATTTTAACGTTGTTGACATCGAATAACGGCTGTTCATACATACTAAAGAGATTCTCGGAAAACCTTTACTTTAAATATTTTATCAATCATAACAAAATTAATTTAAGAGTTATATTATAAAATAATGTATTTTTTGTACTAATTTCACATTTCTTATAAAGATGAAGACCAATACCTAAAAACTTTCAATTAGTACGATACTTTTTTTCTATAATCACAATGTATGCAACTTGATGCACACTCTATTAAAAGGATGTAAGCTGAAAATAAGATTATATAAATAAGCCAAATTAGAATCTAAATTTAGCTTTAAAGCCTGTGAGAATTGCGACCATGAAAAAATACTTAAAAAGATTATTCTTGCACAATTTATTAAATTGATATCAGATGAACTTAATTAAAAACCAATTTATTAATCTCCGTGCACTTCAAGGTAGTGTTTATTTCATTTTTTTTTGGCCCAAAATCATCAAAAAACGCTTTTTTTATATTATTATATATAATTGTTATGCGTAGGTTACGTCTTTTTTCCTTTCCACAGTCGATAATTTAAAGTTTTCTTGTAGAGTAAAAATAAATTACATTATGAGATTGAAAACATATGTATGGCTTTACAAGGATTTTCGATTAATGTTGCTAAATATTGGCTTCTGTGTAAGACTGGATGCTGATATAAATTCGTACATTTTGATAAAAAATCAAAATTCAATTTTAAATATACACCAAAGTGTGTAATATTATTCTCATAAGTCATCATTGAACTGAAATACTTTATAAATAATATAATTTAAATTGATTCCTCATCCAACCTTCAAAAGGGAAAATATACCATTTTTTTAATGGCAAATTAATTTTGATAGTTAGAATAAAATTGGTAAGCAGAAAAAATATATGTTTTAAATAATTGGTGCTAAAGATTCAAGATTTTCAGTTATTTTTACGTTATATATATATTTAGATACGAAACACGAAATCCGTTTGACAAATTAGTTCTCATCTACTAATAAAAGATAAACAATCTCACGTAAGTTTCTTGTTGCACAGGGAAATCCTACACCATGGTCGGCAGTGCATCAAGTCCCAGTGGACTCGGAGCCATGCCCTGCGCTATCTCTTGGTTGTTTAAAGGAATTGGAGAACGTCGAGCTCGATGTGGAACTCGTTTTTCAGTGAGGGCCAGCGCTGTAGAACTGTGCGGGCACACGAATCAACTGAGAGACTTGCTTGCGGCACACGCTACAGGTTTGTTAAATCGACATTAATTTCAAATATTTTTATTTAATACTTTATACTATTTTTTAATTAAAAATAAACACCACAACTTTTATTTTTAGAAGAAACATCTTCCAGTGAAAAATTAAAATTCAGTTAAATAAATAACTAAATTTGAATTTCTTATTTTTTAAATAGATTCACTCGGCAAATCTGTACATCTAGGTTAACTACGCTTTATTAAAATGGCAGTTTTTACCTTGGCTGTCCAAAGCTTTTGCATAAAGTTAATGAAGGAAATCTCTGGTTTTCTTCTCATATTTGTTAAGACTAATGATTTAGTCATACTTGACGTTTTTGCTACAACACGACTCCCTACAAAGAGTGTCACGAAGTATTCCACACAATGTCGACATCACAAATTGACCAAAATTTACTTAGAGTAGTTTACCTTTCATTTACATAAATATAAAAAGTAAAAATTTTCAACACAGTGATTTGCTAATCTGAATGGATGCTTAAAAATATTGAATTTCTTGGATAAAACACATTTTTGTTTCACTGGTCTACTAAACATGGAATACTAAAATTCAATAAACGTGAACGAGTTTTTTTATTATTGACAGATAACGAACAATCTCCAGGAGTATATTTACGAGACGATCCCTTAATTGGAACGAAACTTCAAAACCAATCTGAACTTAGAGTTCAAACTGCCGAAAAGGCTGCATTTTATTTAGATGTTGCCCTGGCCAACAGAGGACCTGGAAAAGAAGAAGGGAGAGACAGCCACTTGCTATATACACTTCACGTTTATCAATATAGCATCGGCAGTAAAGGAGCAGGTGATTAATTAATTTCAATATTATTAAATCGTTCAGTTCAATAATATAAAATTTTCTGAGTTACACACCCAAATTACTGACACGTTGATATTTCAAAGACTAGCTATATATGTTTAATATGTGCACTATCAATTTTTTATGGAAAGGTGTTTAATTTAAAAGTTTAATACTGCTTAGAATTGATTACTTAACATAAAAAATAGGAGCGGTTTGGTTCATCACTTGATAATGACCGAAACTGGTTCTTACTTATATTTTTAAAAAAATGTGATTCAAAAAACCTTATTTAACACCGATTTTCACTGAAAATGATTTTTTTGTTGCAGTTGCTGCCGGGCGAAGTCGACTTCATTTGATAGATTTAGGCAACTCAGAACGCGGAAAATCGAGTGGCGGTATACCACTATCCGGTCTTGGAAACATTTTACTAGCGATATTCAACGGACAGAAACATTTACCATATAGAGATCATAATGTAACGCATGTATTAAAAGAGTGTCTCGGTTCACTCACCTGTCACGCAGCTATGATTGTACACGTATCTCCGCACGAACAAAATTATACAGACACATTAACCACTGTCCAATTAGCTTCAAGAATACATAGAATGAGAAGACGGAAGATAAAGTTCACGCCGACAGCAAACGCTGGTTCCGGAGGAAGTTCCGGTGAAGATGCACCAAAAGCTCCAAGTAGCAGTGAGCCTGATCCGTCAAGCAGTGATTTATCAGCTGACACGGTTATTTATGTTGGTCATTCAGATGACGCAACTGACGGTGAACATCCTCCTGTGTATATACCAAATTTAAATTCAGGAGATAATCGTGGTTCTATGAATAGAGTTTTAAAAGGTTCAAATGCCGAACAGAAGTACAGTAAAGTTCCTACGTTGCAAAGGGTGGTTGAGGAAAGAAGTCCAACACATAAAACGCTTACACCAAAAGGTTCTCCCATTAAAACTCTTATGCAAGTTTCTAATTCCATAAAATCATCACCGTCGCACAATTTTACGCCAAAATCATCACCTCTCAGAAAGAATCCGCTCAAATTTGGAAATGCAGATGAAAGCGGAAATAAAACATCTTCCGTAGTACCTGCGTCAAGTAGTGATGAGCAGTGGATAGACGGACCTAGAATATCTAAATCAAGAGTAGCAGAAGCGAGGCACTTTATGAAAGAAGTTCACCATGTTAAAAAACGTGAAATGTGGGTCGATGGTCCAATGCAAGCTCCTAAAATACCTTTGCAAGCAGAGCTACTTGTTGGACACGGTGGAGAAAATATTGGTTATGGGTATATGGATAATCATAAAAAAAGCATGATAAGAAAATGGGTAGAAAATCAAACAACTCAGATACAAAAAACTAAGCATGTCGCACCTCGTGTTGAAAAGACACAAGCGCCTACCGTTTATAAAGAACTGACACAATTTAAAACGTGCGATGATAGTGAAAGTGGTGATAAGATCTATTCGGTAGTTAAAGACATGTCAAAATCGAATCTCATAGAAGAGTCCGTAATAAGAACCGGACTGAAGAATGTTGTCAATCCTAATACAATAAATGAAGAAGAATGGGAAAATGACAAATCCGAAGGAAGCTTTATATCAGATATGAAACTTAAACTTCCATGTCCTGCCCTAGATATTGACGAAGACGACGATAGTGAAGAGATGGCTGAAATACCACCAGCGTTACCTCTTATACAGCCTTTGAGTAGTAGAGAAGTTTCAATGGAAAGTCTGGATGTCCGGCTCAAAGAAAGACTTAGAATGAACGATGAGCTCATTTCAAATCATAGTCGAGATATAGATGCCAATGGTATGAGTAAAGGTCCCGCAGATGATGATGATGAGATTTTAGAAATTATTGAAATAGAAGAATCATACGAGGCTGTTCCTATGCAAGATTCTTGCCTTCAGGTCACTGAAGAAGATATCGCATACTGTATGGGAGTCAGAGAAAATCCTCTGCCAGAAGTTGATCAAGGACATATAGAAGAACATCCTCTCAGAATATTAAGTCAAGAAAATTTAACAGTTGTATCAACATTCACAGATTCAATGTCAGTAATGAGTGATATGGATCGGCACATTAATGCAAATCCATATCTTAAAAAGGCCTACAATTTGTATAGCAATAATGACTATGAAAATAACGATTATTTAAGTGATCAAAAACCTATCAGTACTTTTCAAGAAGATGAATCTCACAGGAATAAATTTAGTGAATTAGCAAAGCTGCACGAATTGTATCAGTCAAGGTTAGCAATGGCTAATGTTGAAAACTCTCCAACTTATAGAGGAATGATTCAGCAAAATATGAATATGCCACCGACTTATTGCCAATCACTTTCTCTGTCTGACATGATGTATGGAGGTGAAGAATTCCACGGAAATAGCTCAATTTACAGTGAGCCGGCTTACAAACCGCAAGAAAAATTTTGCGAAAACTGTAAGCAAAATATTTCAAGGCCCGGCTCGGCTTTGGACTGGCATGATTTAAATTTTTCCTTTAACAACCAATCTTTTTTTCCTGAAAAACCTCTCGCAGGAAGGTTTCAAAAATATTTTTCCAAATTAACACATGAACAACATATGAATATTGCAGCACTGCGGCACCCCGACGGCGCATCAAACCCTAATTTAAAAGAAGAAAAGAGAACTCTCGGTAACGGTGCATCGTGTTTTGAAAATGAATTATCGAGTTATGACGACTTAAAAAAAGCTTCGTTGCATTTAGAAGTACGCCCGATGACTAGCGACGTTATGGAAATAGAAAAATGCAAACCGACATCAGTTATGGCTATAACCATTGAACCTTTATCAGATAGAGTCGACCGGAGGCTTATGAGTATCAGTTCTGGACTGAGTTCGACAAAGATAGTCAATAAACCAGATGGCTACGATAGCGGGCACGATTCCACGCCACGTACTTCCAAACACAGCCCTGCGGCGGTTTCGAGGCGCGCGGAATCCGGCTACGATAGCGTAGTTCGAGACAGTGAAAGCTCGAGCATCGATTCCTACTCGATTCGGAGAGCGCACAGGTCGCACGGACACGGAGGTAATAGAGCAAACACAGCTGCTAAATATAAGCAGCATCAGCATGATAGATCGTTTTGTTCGTGGCTAAGAAATCCATTCACATGTAAAAATGCCGAAACCGATGCGGAAATAAGTGACTTTTAATAACAAACACACTATTCGTCGGTTATTATAGTATTGCATGTTTTATTGTGTCAACTTGAATGGTGAATCGTCTGTTATTTAAATTTTATCAGCATGATAAATGTTCTCTAACCAATTTTGATCGTTTATCTGTGAGAATAACACGTGTGTGTTTTATGATCGTTGAACTATTTTTAAATTTCAAAATGATTTTAATTATGACCGGTTGACGTTTCTAACTTCAGTGGTGACCCCGAACTTCAACTCGAAGACTGGATTAAACGCTACCCTGAGACGGAAACTACTATGCCTAGAAGAACAAGACCCGCCAAATTTAATGTTCGACTCAATAATATAGTTTTAAATGAAACTCGTCTACAGAGAATTTGTTTATATGTGATATATTCTTTTAATAACATAATGTATCATTAAATTCGCTTGTACAGTTATTACATCTAAAACCATGCTTTCACAATCACGATTATAATAATTCATAAACTATCTTTTCTGATCTAAAGTAAGATAATCAATGAAATAAACGGAATTTAAGTATCATATCAATAAATGATTAGAGAAATTTTAAAGTTTATATTTAACGTAACTTAAATACTTAGAAAATTATAAAAGATGCTATATATTTCAAAATCATCGACGTAAATGTTTCCATTTAACAATAATTAAATTTTATCTATAAAAGTCATCAACCATAGGTGCACATATTATTTATTTTAAAGTTTATATTTATGAATTAGATTTAAAATATTTACGCCTGCGTAAGAAAAACCAAATAACCGAATTTACAATGGGAGACTGCTTTTGATACTATACTTGTAATTTCAATACTTAAATTTTTGTATTTTCTATTTAGAACTTTTTTAAGGACCGTAGATTTTATACCATATTGTAGTATCTTCTTTTAACTTTCGTATATAAGTTGGGAAAATTATTTTAAAATTTGAAATGACTCATTCCGATGGATAATTAAAACATTCCAATTATCATCAGTTAGTTTTAAAAAGTGTAACCATGTTTTTTTAATTTATTTCTTAACCTTTGAGACAAATGAGTGATTTCCGTGGTAAGTCAATCCACATAAAAATAATATAATATCAACACAATACTTTTGTAAAGAAATATTTTTAATAGAACTTTCATTTTGAAATACCTAAATTTTTAACATTTTAATGTATTTTTAAAGTATATCTTATGTACTTTCAAAAACTTATAACGTTTTAAATATTTTTGTAGTGCTCTATTGTACGAGTACATATCACTTTCCATATCCAAGTTTTGAGGTGATATAAATCTTTTTTATATACCTAGATGCACCTCTATATTTTCAGTAAATGACTTCTAAAAAATTAAAACAAAAAATATTTTCTCTTCATTCAAAAAAAAAAAAAAATACCCACTCAAACTATTCGATTACTTTGGAGCTTTTGTAACTTATATTGAAAAAAAGTTACAAAATAAATGTCAAATAAATTGTAAATAAAAATTATTTGAAATAAGTACATACTATGATATAATATTATATAACTGTACATGAATGTTAATTTTGATATAATGAATAAATTGTTAATTCATTTGTCTATAAAAATACAATAATGTAAAATATTAATAAGCATTACAATTTATTATAATTATTAAAAATATCATTTATTTTAGACATTTAAAATTTGTTAGTCTAATTTTTGTATTGATATGATAATAAAATGTATAAATGTATTTGTCGAAAAACCTTAAATAAACTATTAAAATTTTACAGCGAGCAAATATTGTTTATCCCAAATATAAACGAGTTTTTTTACACCTTATCATTATCATCCAAAAATGAACAGAAAAAAACGCAAGTCTTTTTTCTTCTGATTCATTAAATAATTAATATAACATTATTAATAGTTTAAGGCCAGGGTAGGCATATATTAATTAGGTCAACAAAAGCCACAATCTGGGTTTTCATAAATTTCAACTTTCTCATGTAAAATTTAATACACAAACTCAAATTTAATTACATTTCTACACAAATCTTTATTGCTTTATAAAGTATAAAAAATATATTTATCAAGAGGTATTGGGAGCCGTACTTAAAACAATAAAATGCAGCATGTGGCTCTCGGATTCACATTTTCTCACATCTGGTCTAAGCTGTTAGTTAACACACAAACTGTTTTGAAGATTCATTGCACACTTACATTTCTAACTGTATTCTAACGCATCAATCAAATTTGTATGCTTCCCATTTACAAAAACCAATTAACTATATCGTCATCATTATGGTTCAACTTTAAGTCTTTTTCCTGCACTGCTTCGTGCCATTGTTTTTCAACCGCATTCACAATAAATAAGATACATAAATACTGAAACCGTTATAAATATACTTCAACGCCAAATATGATTTCACTGGTACACGGATGAATCAAAACAGCAATTATATGTCTTATATGATGTTTTTTGAATCAGCAACACTTTTTTCAGCGATAACCAATATTACAGCTGACAGCTGATTTGTGATCAGTTTAGTTTGACTTACGTCAGAACAACGCTTTTTCTTGTGACAGCCAATTTGCTGACGAGACGATCGATGATATGCAATAAATGACTAATTACATCAATATAATTAAAGTCGCTTCGTGTAAGTCAATTAATTCAAAATGACCGCTTCACAAAATCAACTTTTTATTTAAGATTAAGTTTTCAGGGGGTATCATTATTCGGTCTCTAATATAGAATTCCAGTTTCTAAAAATGAGTTTTATTTATAACCTTTTGACTCTCGAGTGTCATAATTGATTTATTTTGATTTAACCTAATACAACTCCGTTATATAAAGTCAAAATAGCACTGTATTTAGTTTTAAAAAAGTAGATAGTTTTAATGACCAAACAAATCTTATTAATCTATCGTCATTACCCTAAATCATTACAAGAAGCTTAAATAATAAGTTGAATAAATTATGTTTAGTAGAAAATTTGACGATAGCGATGACTATTTTTTTTATTTGCTATCTTGACAATTTCTTATTTTAGAAATTTATTATAATCAAACAGAAAACAAAATTTCCACAAATTTGTTTTTTGTGATGATAATTTCAACTATCTTTTAAAATAAAATGAGTCAGTAATATGTATCACAAGAGAAACCGTTTGAGGATTATACGCTTTACCGTGGTATTGATTGACTTTATAATCTTTCATGTTTACAGTATTAATTAATTTCCCTTCGTAGGTTTGTGTTGCACAATAAGTAAGTATCAACATTATTTTCGAATGCGTTTACTGTGGGCTATAAACTGGGAAACTTTTAATCAAACCCCTAAAATATCACCGGCTTATATCTTGACAAAGGCAAACTTGAGCCATTTGATATTTTATCATGTAATATCACATCCATAATCTGGGGATCGTTTTAGGATATTGCCATCGTAAAGAATCATTCCTGTCATTAATAACGGGATAGGGGGCATCTAGCAGATTTTCACATTATGCGAAGACATTTTATATTCAGGTCGTCTTCCAGCCGCAACAAAAGTAAGTTGCGGGCCGGGAAAATTACCTCAGACGCTCGCTTATTGGGAGAGCTACTCTCGCCGCGTACCTTGTCCCGACGCGCCGCGACGCCCTATGAATATAAAGACGCTGAAAGCGAAAGTTTTCCCGCTAGAACAAAAGGTATCTAATGTTACAATAATGCTGATATGGCTCCCTCTGCGGTTATGGCAATATCTTTTATATATTCCACTTTCTTATACGATTCAAATATGTCGTATTTCTTCATACGTATGAAGATATTACATTTAATATTATATACCAAAGTGAATCTAAAAAACGAAAATTATTTCTTAAACATATTGATTTTTACTAAAGATTACAATGTAATCATGCACAATAAACTAACATACGAATTTAAAATAAACTTTAATCTATGATAAGAGTAAATGGTAGTTGAAAAGCAAAGTGTCCAAGGGCTTATATTTAATTATAAAGACGTCAAGGTAAAAACATGTTAACTGATTTTTTTGCCGAATATGAATTATAACATATTCTGAGCCTATTTTCGTTTCAATGAACAAGCTCTCATTGCTTTAAAATGACCAAACAATAAAAAATTTGGCACGTTAAATGCAGTCTTCTGTGAAGACAATGTATATAAAATAAAAACATGACTAAGCTGAATGTTTAGTTAACATGTTTTTGCTTTACAGTGTATGATGAAACCATACAGCAAAAACATGTTAACTAGTAAATTAAACAATGTATTAAATTGACAAAAAATCCACGGATAGCCTCAATTAAATATGGTCACATGTTTTAAATGAGAATTGTTGCTTCGTCTTATTGGCACAATAATTGATCCAGAAGTGAATGGCGTACTTTTGACTTTTAAAAGGTTTACTTTTATTATGACTCGTCATACGAAAGTGATTCGTTGTAATAATATTTGCCGAATCCTTCGACCATTATCGAAAATATGTTTCTCCAAGATAAGAAACTGTCAAAACATAATAATAACAGCTCTTATTTTTACCTGCAAAGAGTTACTCCGTGCAATTAAATGAGTTTGAAGTCGTATAAAAATGTATATTTATGCTAAAAAAATACAAAGCAGATTTTTTATAGTTTTTCTTATTGTTTAACTACAATTCTTATCATAAATCTTTAAATTTTTCCTAATAGTTATTGAAATACATGTTAATTCGCGAATGTCTTAATATCTTCAAAAGATGTTTTTGTTAGTTAACATATTTCTAAGTCTTCACATATGAAACTGTTATATCAAATATACTCATTATATTCAGTATTTGGATATAATACAATCTTTTGAACGATATTCTTGTCAACAATTGAATAGGTCCAAAATTAAATCTTGTGTTTAATATATTACAGTACCGAAGAACTCTCCAAGAATCATTATAAAAAAGATTCTCAATGAAATGATATTGATATTTTTCGTAAACACAATAGTAATAAATAAAAAATGGATTTTTTTTTATTACATATAAATTACAAATTAATTTAAATTTTGTTTTTTTTCTATATGATATTACGAATTAACAAAAAATAAAAAAATGATAACGTTCTTCTTTCATTGATAGAAATCAGTCATAGTTATATTTTTTGTAATATTCTATCATTGTCTTAATAATATAAAAAGGTTCGTCAATATATCTCAGCTCTCTTATACGTAATAAAAAATGACAATGACTATGGCAAAAGCCAGCTGCAAGAATCGTCCCCTTATTTCGATAATCCTTTTGCCTTAAAATATAGCAGGTCACTAATCTTCGCGCACTTTTAACGTGGAAAAATGTCTCAAAAGCAGGTGGCGGAAGAAAAATTCCGAAGACGACGCGGATAAGCGCGGCAGCCCTAATGCGATGACTAAATCTCTGAGCTAGATGGATCGAGGCGAAAATCCTTCGTCTACTTTAAGAATTCCGTCTTGCAAAATCGGGCAATTTCGCCAGATAGTTTCACTACACGAACGCCTGTGACACTTTATGACTTATATGATAATGGTTTTTGATCTCATCCGAAATTGGATTTATTGAATGCTTTTATCACACTGTCGGCAGTCGATGCTAGCGTAATCTTCAATTTATCACTATCCAATGTGTTCACATAATAAATGAGGTATGAGAAATTCGGGATACATATTACTTTATTTATTTTTTAAGCTTAAAGTATGTTTCCATATTTTCAACGTATATAAAGAACATTAAATCTTTGTAATAAAATAAATACTTCTTACACAAAAATAATCGACTAAATCACCAGCTTGTATAATAAGTTGGTATAAGGTAAATAAAATTGAAAAAATATTATGAAAATGGTTTGAAGAAACTTCAAAATTTTAAAAAGATTACAGAACCTGCTTTTGATACTTTCCATGAAATCCACGGTAATTAATCTTGATAGTGTAGTTATTCCACTTAATGTTATGAAGTTACAAGTTTAATTTGAACATATTTTCATGATTTTCTTGTTAATTTGTTATAGTTACATATGTTATTAATTAAACAACAAATATTTAATTTCATATCAACATATAATTTTTAGCATGTAGGTATTGTGGGAAAAAAAATATTATATTTAACCACTCATTTTTACATATTTTTAACTTCGCTGGATTTCATTTTACTTTTAATCATTAACGATAAGCATAAAACATTGGTTTCAAAGTGTTGAAAATCATATTTTACTTAAAAATTAAAATTAAAATAGTTTTTACTACAATATATTTCTTTCTACTACACTATAAAATTATATATACCATAACAATGCATAAACTGACATCTTTGTTCAAATTAAAAAAGATAAGCTCACTAGTTCTTTTTATTATTTGACACATTTTTTTTAAATTGTAATTAGTAAAACAATACTATATTACTTAATTAACACTTTAAAAAAGTTAAAAGTTTAATCGCTCATTAAATACATTATTTTATTCTATTAATAATCATTATTTTGTTAAACGAGTAAGTGGAGATTTTTTATCAGCTCGATACCCAAAATTTCTCTAAAATACTTGGTCGAGATGACATTATTGGATCTTCGACCACCAGATGGAGTGGCATAATCAACAGAGCAGCAAGAGTTTCATTCGCTGAAATAACCAAACTGATGAAGAAATATAGAGAAAGGATTTAATCTTTATTTTATTAAAAGTGATAACCATTCCTAATAAACAGGTTATTGAAAAAGGTTGAGCTGTAAGTGTTTGTTTATTAAATGATATTTGTATTAATCTGAATCAATTATATCATAGTATAACTTCAGTTACAACTTGACGTATTGAAAAAATCCATTTACGGCGAAGGGACCCTACATTCGCGAAAATATGACAAGTCGCGTATAGAAGATGTGCTTAACGACTATAAGGGGAATATGAGTAATAGGGCAGCAGGTGTAAACATCATCTTCCCATATGAGAAAGAAAATAATAACAGCTAACCCTCACCGTGCCATAATTTCCATTTATTTGTACAAGTAAGAGAAATATTGTATTTTTCATCGCACAACGTTCATTGAAAAAATGCATCGCTTACAATGACGACCAAAAAATTACATTGATTTATTTTTACCAGCCGAAATATTGATGAACTACATTAAATGTCAATTGTCATCAGAATTATTCTAGTATATATTTTTTTTTAACTTTTTTTATTCTATGTATACGGCTCACAACTCTCTTTGTCAAAAAGAGTTTATTTTCAGTATTTGGGTGGTGTTCTAAAAACGTTTCATACTAATAGAAAAGTTGTCTTAAAAAAATATACGAAAGCCTTAAATAATTTGATTAATCCATAAATAGTAAATTGCGGTTTTTTAAATATTTCATTCGTCCATGCGGGTTTGAATGACTATCAGTTAGGAAAGTGTTGCCAAAACGTTATTTTTCAAAATGCCACTGATGAATACTAAGATATTGTTCAAAAATCAAGTTATCACAACTTATTCTGAAAGTTTTGTTTCATAAAATGCAGACTTAAACAAATATCCGAAACGCTTTCTGTACTAATTCCATATAATTTATATAAGATCAAGACAGGTTTTGCTTATCACTATCTTTATCAATTGGTCTGTTTGTTATAAGCTGTTCTCATCTGAACTTTGTAACTCGGTGGTTTATATGGATTGATTTGTTTACCTCCAAGACTAAAGATCACCCGATGTTCTTAAATTTAAAATAATCATGTTTTTCGAGTTTTAATTTTGCTTAAATTATCGAAATCAATTAAGTAGATTATAAATGTAATATGTATTGTTTTCATTAAATTGTATACAAAATTATTTCTTTCGGGTAACTTAAATTTCGTAATTATATCGTGTCTTATAAGCCATATTTTAAATCTCATTGTTTCTATTTTACCATTCATCAGCGGATTCAATTTCGCTTGATTCTACTCAAATATAAGCTGCTTATAATTGTTTCCTAAAACCAATCAATAAATGTTTCCAATTAATTTAATCCAGTTGGCAAAGGGTTGTATAGTCATCCGCGCCTGTGTGGTTAGTTATCCACAATACATTTCCCTGTCCCCGGAAAGACAACAAGCCGACGGCACCAGATGTTTTCTTTGTTCGGCTATAATAAATTTTATAGGCAGACTATTTTCTTTTCGCCATTTATGAGTGCAATACCAGAAACTTGAATTTTATTGCATCCAACGAAAACGTGATTTTCTACGACAGTTTCGTTCCATTTTTTATCGTATTCCTCAGTTTTAATAACAGCGGTAGCAAACTGGTGGCATAAATCACATAAATAAATATATCAAATTGTTCACTGCCAATGCGTGGCGGAAAGGCATTAAATTAAGAAAAATACTTCATTCATTTGTACCTGTTTAAACTTTTATTTACCAAGATCAGGACCGGTTTTTTTCATGGCTCAGAGGTAAACTTTTTTTTTCGGATAGCATAAAAACAACGGTATATTGTAAAATCTACAAAAATCTGTATAAAAAGTATATGGGTTATAAAATATAAGCCATTTTTGAGGCCCCCGGGATTCGGAGGTCCCAAGCGCGCGCCTCATTCGCGTAAAGGTTAATCCACCACTGTGCCTAAAGCAACAAACTGTTTATTTTCAACGAACTTTTGTAGCTTCAATGTACAATATGATTAAATAAAATCATTGAACAATATATCTTTAACCAGCCCCTTTATATTAAAAATAAAAAGTGACGATGTACCTGGCTTGGACATGTGCTGCATATACTGCAAGAGAGTCTGGGCCATGCATGTCTCTTCTACCATCCAGATGTATTTTGTCGTTGTAGAAAGCCACTGATAATCATTCATAGGATGTGCTCCGTTGAGATACCTTTGGACGCTGGAAGGGACCGAAGAGACTGGCGGGAGATAGAGAATCTTGTAGGAACAGTTTGTTGGCTATATGATCCAAATAGCGAACGGATATGGTTATGTAAAACAATATGTTTATATTGTATTTGTATACATGGTATTATATTGTAAATGAATTTTTATGTAAGTCGAAGTACTTCCTTTTATTATTTAAGGCCGAAATAGTAAGCTTTTCAACAAGACTTTTAAAATTGACAGGTAGCTAGAATTCAATCATCTATTTACTTTTTTGGTATGCTAATTTCGTAATCATTTATTTCATGCTAGATTATACACTGTCAAAGTTAACGAGATCAAATTTCTCAGGTTTGCAAATTTATTAGCGTACAAATTAAATAAGAGACTATGCATATTAATTAAGAAATTAAATTCAGTCGCAGCGGAGCTTATATCTCGAGTTAACATTGCGAAAAAATATGCCTCCCTTTGCAGTGATCATTTTCTTGGTGACGAAGCTTTTTCAACTTCAAATGAAAGTATGCAGATCACATTAATGAAAATGTATTCTAACTATTCATATTTTTTTACAAATGACGAAGTTTATTAAAATATAAATCAAATTCTGTAAAAACGACTAAGTTTTATAGTAATTGTATTGTAAATTAACAAATAATGATGTATATTTTCTGTAATGTTTTTAATATAACTACACAAAAAAATCTGAGTACACATTAGTATCGATTGGTATTGCAAACATTTAAAATTATATATAATTGTTGTTTATGCTTTTAGTCTGCAATCAATCAAAATCATAATTAATGACATAAAACATCAAATCCAATAAGAAGTTTTATTTTCTTGTGTATTTTAAGATCTTGTAAACTTAATTCTTTAAATATCGTTCGCTTGATAAAAGCATTTTCAGCTCCTCGCTTATTCGAATAGGCTTGTAAGTCTAGTTCGTTCTATCGAATGCTATTTTCACAAAATCAATTTATTTAATTGATCTTTCAAATAATGCTCTTCGTTCCAGCAGTGTTATTGAATATTGTTTTGTTTTTGTAAATGTACTTGTAGACTGGCATGTATATATTCAAAATAAAAAAAATATATAAAAACTTATCATTTTATTTGTTTTCAGTAAACAAAAAACCTGACTGTAGATTCAGTCAATACTATTTTTATTTGTCTAACAGTTTCCTTGGAAACAAAACAGAATAAATTAAAGCTTTTACTTTACATAGCATAAAAAAACTTTGTGAAAGTGGTTTTCTATTGTTTTACTTAAAAGTGTAAGACCCTTGAAACAAAGCCTTCAAATTACGATCTGGTGTCTGGAGTAATTAGTTTTTTAACTTTGTGCTCTTTTAAATGGGTAACTTGGGAGCAATAAATGTGCAAGCAGAAAAAACGCTTCTGCGCTGGATTTTGTGCATTACCAACGGCGGAAACTGGTGAATATTTTAACCAATAAAACTTTCTCTTTCTTTGTATGTCTCATTTTAAAAATTTGCTTTGAAATCGGTATACCATATTCAATATAACATTATTATAGTTAAAACAATTTTTTTCTTACAGTGTTTATAATATTCTTGAATCATTATATGGATGATAAAATAAATTGTATAGCCGTGTAAACTATCGTTTAATAACTTATCTTTAGCATTTAGATTCGATTGAGTGAAAATGTTCTATCATTTTATTGGTCACTACAATCTTTGCGTAATTTGTACAATATCTTAGACACTATTCTATATGAAGTTTTTTTCCCTCGTGTCGATTTTCAGCCACAATAAATTATTAGATAATTCAGAAAGTCAGAAATTATCTTTTAAAATACAACAAAAATAAGGTCAAGAATATATATGCTATACTATATGTATACTATAATCTACGACTTAACTGACTGCACACATTTCGTTATTTCGACGCTTACTCGATTTGTATTGATAATTTATTATTAATATTTTTTGACTTATCTGACTACATATCCCGTTCCACAAATTATTTGTGCTTATCTTAAGTGATAAATATTAAGTCAACGGCTTGTAAAGATACCGCCATTTTCTTTCAATATTTTATATTTACATGATGTAAAATAAACCAAATACGACACTCAATTAAGTCTTGCTTGCCTGAGAAATTGATAATGACTCAGATTCTGTGATTAAAAATTGTGACACAGGTTTATGATACATGCAGTTAAATTTTGAAAAAACATTTTTTAATTTTATAAGTATAGTTTGTTATTGTATATTATTATATTTGATTTCATTTTTTAAAACAATGATTCATTGAAATAAAAATTCAGGAATCTTGAGATGTAGAATACTCTTTTTTTTAATAATGAGGTTGAGGTTTCATTTATATAATCTAGCACTATTTTAACGATGTTTTTTCATATTATTATGAAGTATTTATTTATATCCTGTAAGTCAGCGTACAATACGCAATGTATATAACTATAGTAATAATAGGACCAGTATAAACTGCGATGTTGTTTAAAAATAAACATAAACAAGTGAAATTGTAAAATAACTCAATTTCAGCAGGTTTATATTGTAATACTCCATCAAATATCAACGTTGTTTATCATACATTTATTACGCTGCTTGCAGTTTCCTGCAGAAATCGAATCACAGAAATTGCTGACTAATCAAACCCGTTGCCAGAGCGCAATATAAACATAAGTTTGACGTATAAAAAACCGACAACAAGAGAAAGACAATTTCAATTTCACACGTGCCTGATTTTCCTTATAATGGCTTTCGTAGAATGTCTACGCCACGTTCTACGGTCTACGGTCGCCCCCTACGCCGTGATTTTATGTGTAGCTCGTGCGTAGGCCTATAGGCTCTGCGGGAATTTACAAACTTGAGACTTTTTCTTGTTATTTTTACAACTTTTCGATTTGGTAGGCATTACGGCACAAAATTGTGATCGGAATTGGTAACGGCAGAAATTAAGCGAATAACGAGTTATTTGGAGGATTTTCACCCTACGCACTTTATTTTTAATCCTCCAGCAAATAGATGCATATTTTACCAAGGTGTGTTTATTTTGCGTTGCTTCTTAAAGATAATGCAGTTGCTCATTCAAGTAAATTAGCTTAAAGCCCATTATGTTTTTTACATTTCTTTAAATATATGTATGTATTTATCTTCATTCTAACAATGGTTACAAATTCCTCCATATTCGTAGCTTACATTTTAATTTACATTTTTTTTTTCACCATATCCGCTCCCAACGTGAAGCGTATGGACTCCTAATGGCGTTTATCTCAACAGAAGTGTTTCTACGAGAACTGCTTGTTACTCCGTTGCTCAACCTCTCTTTTTCCAAAGAGAGTAGAAATAGAAGGAAAGGGTTAGAACAGAATTAGTGGTTAGTTAATCGCTCTCGATACGCCCCGTTCATAGGATAGGATGGGTGGGAGGGAGGAATTCAAGACATCACATACATTTATGCCTTTGAACAGAAATTAATAAATCGATTGAAAAATCAATTTATAAAACTGTCCATACTGGGATTCGAACCCGTGACCTCCGTAGCGGTAGCCAACGACGTTGCCCACTCGACCACACAGGCGGACATACTATACACACTTTAAATAAAATAAGTTTCTCTTGTACTCATTATATTCATAGATCATACTTACAATGTGAATAAAGTGAATATGATTTGCGTTTTCATACATATACATTTATTCTAATAGAAACAATCAGCACAAATGAGTTAAAATATAAAAATTAAAGGGTATGAAATTTTTTATTAATTTTTTTAATCGAAGAAAATTGTGACATCAACACGAATTTCATTGTATAAAAAAATTATAAATCATTTGAAAACTCTGGTACGCAATATTAGTTTGAAACAATATATAGATATGTAAGTATTTTATTAAAAAATAACGCATGATGAAATAATCTTTTATTTATTTGATATTTCTTTATGGTTACAATGCTGCTCTACAGGCACATTATAATATATAGAAGGATAAAAATTACGACAAAAATAGCAAAAATTATCTATGAATAAATTAAATATTTTTAGTGACATGAAAATAATAAAACATTTATTTTACTCAGTCATTGAACTTGGTTATGTAATGAGATACATACCCTATTACCGTAGTGTCAAGTAGGGTTGACCAGTGGGTGTAGCTCGGCCGCGGTGGTTACTGCTATAGGCTTTAGTAATCGATTGGAGTCTAAAATATGGCTCGATGCAGCAGTCATAAATTTACTTTCATACAGACTGCATTGCCATTTGGTTTAAATGCACATGGATTTAGAATTTCAGTATTTTTATTTAACAGTGCAAAATTTAACACCAAAACTATTTTAATTATCTATACTGTTGTCACCTGAAAATTTTCCCATGCTTTTTTTACTGTCAGAATATTAATGCCTATACTTTAATATATATATATATATCAAACTGTTTTAAAAAACGGCCATTTTTTTTTAATTTGTTCATAATATTGTATATTTATATTATTATGACTTAATTGCCAACAGTTTCCCGAAAAACAGTCAATCTATCCGATTAATTATGCGCTAAGCTAATAACCAATCCAATACGACACATCCAACGATCTTCTTCGTTTTCATTATGTCTAATTGTGTGTTATTTTGGTTTTCTGATAAAACAGAGTGACTTGATTACATTTTAATTATTTACCTTTATTAACCATTGGCTGAACGAACTAACAAAAATGATTTTGTATTTATCTATAAAAAAAAATACTGAAAGTGCTTGATAATTTAAAATTTTATTTTTTTCATTTTCAAATTTCGTGCATTATTATGAGTTTTGTCACTAACAAATTGGGCTTTGCATTTCGGCATCTTCATTCGTTAAAGTTCACATATGAACATTAACTGTCTGTCAGCTTGAACGGAATAACTCGGGTCGTTTGTGACAAAACACATAAAAATGTTCAAAATTTCAACAATCCAAATTTAGTCAAAATAACTTTACAATTACAATTTTAATTGAGCATTAAACTAAAGATTTTAGGTTATCTCAAGAAAATAAAAATAAGGTTAGTATTTCATTTTATAAATTTACAGCTGTTTTTTATGCAAGAGTCATACATACTTAAATATCAATATTTAAGTAGACTTAATTTTACTTTTCTGGATGATTGATTTGCCAATTTCCATTGTTTTTTTTTAAAACATTTTAATGCGTTTGTAATTTACATTGCAAACGTATATTTTTTTACATTTTTTATGTTTATGTTATATTCACATTTATATAAATAAATAATTAATCTGACAATATGTGAGGCTGTCCGCTTAAAGTATAATTATTCTGAATTACTAGTTAATATTGTAAAACTTGAACTTGTCACAATATCTACTGTATCACGTCTCTTCGAGGTGCGCAGTACATCCAGCCAATAATTTACAACTATGTGCAGAGAAGTCCGCAGATAATTGAGGGGTTGTTAATCGGCTTATATCGGCTGGATCCCAAATCCACATCCGGCTATTGGCAAAACGACGCCATGAATCTCCCGATACCTTCCCACGAACGGCGTACCCGCCAGTTGTGCCAATAATTTTCAAGTTGATATTGACAATATGTAAATTGACAATTCGAATGTGGTTCAATTTTGCGGTGAGATAACTTCAAAGCCAAGACGATCCTAAGATGGTACAAGATGTTGATATTAATTTGTTGGGTACACAATACGAACGTCGGGGATTATCGATTATTCAAATGTATTCATTGTTAGATATACATGTGTTCTAGGTGTCTGTGTGTAATGCAAATTTGTAATTAAATTATTAGATTAACAATGCCAAAATTGTTTTAACAATATTTATATACGACATTAACATATTGAATACATATTTTTTCCTTGTTACTGTGTGAAAACGGTAACAGCTTGTCAACCACATTAATGTTATCGGTTAGAAATATTTACTGATAGTTTAATTAGTTTGTTATTTTGGACTCTTGTTGAATATGAACTAAATACTACACGAGGTACATTTTCAAGAAAATAAATACTCAGATACCAGATTGTTTTCAAACCTTTCAATTTTTTAAATAAATTTTGGTTGTAAAGTCTAGTGCTTCTTCTTTTGGCGCTGCAATTCAAAGTGAACCTTAACTGCCAAAATCAGTCTCTTCCACTACTTTCAATCATCCGCCATACAGATGGACTATTTCTAAGATTAAACTATTATAAATATACACAGCTTTATGCTTTAAAAAAACATTTAATAATTTGGAGGAACGATTAACGTAAAAATATTTAAGGTTTTCATTATAGCGAGATTTCATCCCGTCGTGGTACAAGTTGGTGTTTTTCCCACCACCTGCTTTGTGATACAGCCAACCACAGCTTTATGACCGCCTTCCACAAAGATATAACGATGAAGAACAACACTCATGTTTTTGGCCGATGCAAAGTTGCACGGGACTGCTATTATAACTAAGCTCTGAAGAGAATTTAACTTCCAAAGTAACTTAATTGAAGTGATATTTGAAAAACCTTTTTGGGTAAATAAAAATACTATTTATAATAATAAAAAATAGTTTCCTTATTTCGTCAGACGGTATCCGGTATATTTATTCTGTTCGCTTAATGTATGTATCAGGACAATGCGTTTAATATTAAAATAATTTAACTGTACAATTTAATCGAGCAATCTTTAGACAAGTTCATCGGTAGTACTTCTGCTGCCTCGGTTGTCTCGATTTATCAAGTCCATATACCTTGTACACCACCTTGCTGCCGGTTTATCTCCGCAAGGGCGTGGCGCCCTAGGATGATTTGCAGGATCGATTCCGTATTTTGGGAAATTGGATTTGTAGATTGCCGTCGATAAGAGAAAGATATGTCGTAGCGTGAGGGGGTCGCGCCCTGCGGGGGGTAGCGAGGGAAAGTTCACATACTTCCCGTACTGTGCTACCCTCCTGATACATTGGTTTACAATCACAGCGTGGGATATGAGACATGTGAAAAGTTTTCATACTAAAAATTTAAATATAACTTATAACGGCAAAATAACATTTTAATTTTTAAAAAAATCAATAAATGGCATTATTAATTAAGTATTTATAACATCATTCAAAAATTAAATCATACGCATAAAACATTTGTTTCGTATGCTTAACAAGTTTGTTAGATATTATTTTTTTTACCATGTCCGCTCCCATTATGGAGCATATGGACTCCTAATGGAGTTTATCTCAACAGAAGTGTTTCTACGAGAACTGCTTGTTACTCAGTTGCTCAACCTCTCTTTTTCCAAAGAGAGTATTAATAGAAGGAAAGGGCTTACGGCAGGACTGGTGGTTAGCTAATCGCTCTCGATACGCCCCGTTCATAGGATAGGATGGGTGGGAGGGGGAAATTCAAGACATCACATACATCCATGCCTTTGAACAGAAATTCATAAATCAACTGAAAAATCAATTTATAAAACTGCCCGTACTGCGATTCAAACCCGTGCCCTCCGTAGCGGTAGCCAACAATGTTGACCACTCGACCACACAGGCGGCAGATATTTTTTTAGTCGCAACAACATTCGCTGTTTTAATAATAAATAATTTCGTACAAAATAAACTTGCGTAACTAATAAAATGCTCAGAATTTTTAAATTTATTTTGTCTATTACAAGTAATTTATAGTATTATACATTACCATCCAGACTGTGGCAAGAAAAACCTTAGACTAAAACATTATTAGCCAATATTAAAAAGCAAAATATTATTAAAATCTAATAAACCATAATATGAAAATACTATATTCAAAAAAATAATACATGATTAATTGAGTGAAAAACTTATCGTATCAACTAAAATCATGCATGCACTTCAGTCGTAGTTATTATAATTACGCTATTTAATATTCTTTCATTTCGACGTTAGTGAAAAATACTAATAAATTTACTAACTATAATGTAAACAATCAATAAAAATAAACAAGACACCTAGTTATAAAATCTCATTTAAATAACTGTTAATTTAAATAATGAAAAAAGTTTAAAAAAAAAACAGTATTTGTGTAAGATAGGATTGTTTACTTTTATTTTAAACTCCAACTAGTTTAAGCTAGCCACGTACACGCTTAAGAGGTATATTTTTTTCAGATTCTTGTCCTTACATTTAACCCCTCTAGATTGCGGTAAAGAGTACTTCTTACATTGTCTGAACGCATCTAGATACATGTTAAAGCTCGGGGTGAAGAAAACACGACACTGTGAAAGCTTTATACATCACAACCTTAAGTGTCCAACTTGTCACTTACGCAAGGCTCGATAACAATGTGATCTATCTTGCTTAAAGTGAAAATCTTTGCTTTTCAATGTTATATAATATTAAAGAAACTTTCTTTAAGAAAACATGAAGCTACATGATAGTTAATTTTTTAGACGGAAAATATCTTCTTTTTTTTTACTGTGCGTGTACTGTAATAATTTTTCGTATTTTTTACAAGGATGCATACAAACGATATTGTTTTGCAAAGATTGCCAGTAAACATTTTAATTAATTAAAATTTTAGTGCTACTGACAATGCTGTATCATCTCTTTTATCTTCTGTTTCTCACCATGATGTTACAAAATGTATTAATTATTCAGTTTTATTCCAGAGAGTGGCTTATGCGTGAAACTGTCATTTCAATACCAAAAATAATATTTAATATAAAGACCAGGTGGTCAATATATTATAGATGATGATTTTGGTTGCACTGCTCACGGGCTCAAATTTCAGTACGTGCAGTTTCATATTTTAGTAATAAATAGCGTATTGTGTATAAATCCTAACAAATTATTGTTCATTTAATGAAATTTTACAGCTTTTCCCGTTTAGTAGAAATAAATAAGTCGATGGCATTCTGGTATTATTTAGATAGTTAAAAGTATGTATGTTTAAAAACGTACAACTAATAGTTAAGCTCAATTAATTCATGCTTCTATTTTAGTCATTTTGATGGCTGTTGGTGCATATCTTGAGACACGATATTAAAGGTGAAATTTCTGTGTTGAATAATTGACAACATTTCCAATTATCGTGATCGTAAGATTAGACGTGGAAGCATGATATGCTGTTTAATAGAATCATTGGCAGTATCATCATTTTCAAAGCTAATGCAAAAAGGATCACAAATCAAAGATGATCATGAGTAGAGAGTTAAATATTTGATTGAATTCAACTAGCAACAGTTTGAAACACCTCGGTAAAACTTTTTGCTGAAATATTCACACGTTTCCATTAGACTTTCACAACATCTACGTTGCGAGTTTTGAAATACAACCAAACGTTCTACGTTACTATTTCTCTATCAAAGAGATACCTGTAAGCAATTGAAAATTAAAAGGTGAGATGAGAATAATACCGCTTCTAACTAGAATCATTAGATTGAGAAATTAGATTTTTTAGGAATATAGATAAACAAATCATATAAATATATTTTTAGCATGAAATATAAATGCTTGTAACTAATATTTGCTAAAGCTATTTTTTTCGCAGTGAGTAAGGATTGAAGAATATGTCCACGTATCGATTTTTGCATGTATTAAATGTGACCAAACGTCTTCGTTGATGAATCAGAATAAGAATATTCATAGAAATATGCTTACCGATAAAAAAAATATTTCAATTTGGTGGCTTAATACTTGCTACAAGTATTATGTTTATTTCAAAGAATTAATACCAAAATTACGAATATAAAGTTTCAGTTAATTTTTTAATTATAATTACATGTAATAAACATATTATTTGTAAATTATAACTTCGAGTGTCATTTTCCTCTGCAGCCCGAATCGATTTTTTTTGTGAGGCCCACAAGAGAAAAAATGTTGTGCATGCCTAGTTTAAATAAACAGTTGTTTCACTAAAGAAATACATTTTTTTATTTTTCTAAAAAATAGTAACAGTTTAACAGTACATATACTGTATTTTGTACTGTTTAATACAAAAAATAATTCGAGTAGCTCCTTACTTTTGAGAATTGCTACATAGATTATCTACTTGATTTCGTAAAGAGACGAAAGCAGAAATCAGCATGAACTTGAAAATCGAACGTGCTTCAAGTGGAGGTTCTAGTGATGCTCTATGCTTGTCTATCTTCAGTTACATATCCACTTGCAGTATACTGATGTAAGTCTTCCCCAGAACCGACGACAAAATTCACTTCGTTTGCGAATAGAAATGGAAAGGTTTGGTACATCATTTGAATCGATGGATGGTATAGCCAAATATTTTCAAATACGTGCTCACCTTCTTCTTTTTAAAGAAGTACAGCGGAACCAAAAGCTTAAAGTTTTCTTTGTGAATTAAAAATGAATAAATAATGAAAGCAATATAAAATTACTGACTATTTCGTAGTGAGTATTTCAAAAAAGGATTTTTACACGGAGAATAATTTTGTATTGAAATAGGAGTATTTTATTTTAAGCCAATTATAACTGATTGCTTTAATTGATAAATAACATGTCATTAATTTGAAATAAAATGTTATAAAACATTTTGCCACTTTAATACAATTATAATATTATAATTATCAGTTAAATGAAGAATAGTATTCGATTTGTTTTTTTTTTATTTTAATAGACTTAATACGTGTGTTGACAAAATTTTGTAAAAATTAATAACATTTTTCCTACTTTCCTAATCTTTTATATATAACGGGGAATAAACTATTTTCTTCTAAGCCTGTTTTGCTTATTGTAAGCATTTATCAACTGATAGAGGACTATTTATAAAAAAACAAGTAAGATTAATAACAAGGTTTTCGTAATCTTTAATACATAATGTGAAATTAGTACTATAAAATTTGTTTTATTGATATAATACCATTTTGATAGAATGCATATAACTACAGAACAGGCAGTGACAACTTAAAAGTAAGTGATAAAGTTTATCCGAATATTTATTTTTGTTATCGAAATGATACACTTCAAACTAGGGATTGGAATACCAGACGAATCTATCAATTCTCGTATTTTGGTATTTTATATAAAATACCGATATTGGGAAAAAAGTTTAAGTAAATCAAAAAATAAGAGACCAATTGGGATCTCAAGTCCGAATGAGTAAATCAAAATTGTAATTTAGATATTTCGTGTAAAATACCACTTTTTTAAAACATACATATTCATAAACGAGTGATTTTAATACAAAACTTACGGTTTTAAAAAAATTAAATAGGTTACCTAATCTGAAACTTGTCAATATTGATTGATACAACTATTTGCAGATTTAAAATATTTAATTTTATCGTGAGCGTTTTCTAAGCATAAATACCGGTTTTGCAATTCCTACTTCAGACAAACAAACTTTGTGTAAATTTTCGCAAAATTTATACTAGCTAAGGTATTGTAGAAGCCTTATTATAGTCACCCCTCTAAAAATTACTTTCTACTACTTTTGAAGTAAAATAAAAGTAGCTTGCTTACAAAACCTTCTGAACGAATTATTTCTATAAATATTACGAAATATAATTTTATATTCCTTAAAACAATGTTGTGGTTTTTCCGCGTTGTTTGTTTATACCCTTATTTCCTGTGATATTTTATCTGAAAAATAAACATCTTAAATACATTAAGCTTGGAATATCTAAGCTAAAATAACAAAAAAAAAAAGAAAACAGTTTCCCAACGTCTACTCTACGCGCAATCAAGATGGTTGAAGGTTAATTATAGCGGAAACGTGGTGTTCATCCTGCTGTACGTTTTCGTGAGTATTTACTTTACTTCCGGTTGTCCACGCAGCTTTTTCAATAAAAATATATATATTACTCAGTAATGCTTGTTTTATCTACGATCTCTATTATATTTTTGTAACGTTCAGAATATTCTGTTAAATATTGCTCATTTTAGGTTAAAATATTTTAAAAAAACACTACATTTGCAATGGAAAGATGTGAATTGATGAAAAAAGTATATTTAATATCCTTTTCTACATATACTCTCATCTAAAAACCACACCATACATTATCAACATAAAATATTATTTTTATGATACTGCTTCTTTATAAAATGAAATAAAATCAACATGATATATATAATAGAACAGCTGTATATTTTTGTATATAAATCATTTTAAATAGTCTTTATAATGATGATAATAAATAGAGCATTTGATTTATTACTAAATATTTAAGATATAGATTCAGATTAATGTAAAAAATTCTCACGCTTGATGTCGAAAATTGAACTTAGAGACCTTTTACCCTCAATTTTTTAGCCATGCCATGTTGCCAACTGATAGTTCCATAAGTTTTCATTTAAGTTTTTTGACATTCTCAACTGTCTTCAACAATAGCAAAGAAAACCTATTTTTAAATTTTCTTATAACGTATCCAGTGGTAACTTTGTGGACATTATTTAATTAATAATAAATAACTAAGTTACCATCATTAATGTTATGTTATGGATATATTTTTACTGAAACACTATTCAATGTTGGTTCAACTTTATTCCATATATAGTTTACACTTTAAAATAAATCACTTAATCTTATTAATCTAATGATACGATATGAGTATCGAGGCGTCTTTACTGAGCCTTCGGCCGTTCAATTTGAACTCTCGATTTTAACTGGCTAGATTTGGAGAGAAGGAATTGGATATCGATATAGGTTTACTGTTACAATAAGTTATCATAGATAATTTAACATAGCATAGAGGTAGGATGTCGTGTATACATAACAGTTATATAAATATAACATATTAAACTGATCATGTATTAGTCTTGAGTACTGTTTTCTACTTCTGTATTCTAAGTATTGCGAGGGAAAAAAGCTTTTACTTAACTTAATTGGTTAACTATACTCATGTCAAAAAAACTATATCTACATAGTTAATACGTTATATATATATGTGTGTGTCACGTTAAATAAATTAGGTTTTAACGTAGTTTCGATAATGGCATAAATCTGAAATAGCAATCAACCTAATGACAAGTTGTAAAACAGTATCATTTTAATTTAAGATTTCGACTGAAGGTGCTTGGTGGAATTTCAATATTAAATTTGAATCGTTCAAATTTAGTATTATTTTACCTTCTTTTAACGGATTTTCACCAAGTTAATGCAAATTCAATTAATAAACGTACGTACTCAAAGGTTGGCAAAGTTATATCAATCTTCAAATTTATCTGAAAAACTGGACCGTCATAGAAAATTTTAGCTTCTGACACTTGTCTATTAAATAATGAATGCACACATTTTGGTTACCAAGCTTACAGTTAGTAATAGAAATAGTTATTGAAGTTATAATAAGCATAAACCTACGGAATCAGTCACTCACAAACTTTATCTTTGCATATCATCATCCCAAAGTGCAAAGTATGTAAATTCTGTGTGGCTTCAAAGATTAAAATTTAAAGCTCAATTATTCAAATACGAATTTTCCTAAAAATGTTTGAAATACAATCTTAAAATTGGTAATTAAACATCTTATTAATTACAAAAAGATGTTTTGCTATTCCGTTATTAAATCTTTCTATGTGCATACTAATAAAATTTTCACATTCTTCTTCCCAAAATTTTTGTTAAATATATTAAACTTAGAATTGTTAAATATAAACTTAGCAAACTTTTTTATTACAAGAATTAAGATATTTATATCGACTATAAAAAGACAAAAGTTCGTTACCAACAGCTTTTTCAACAAAGCTTTTTTCAACAACCACAACATAATACACGTTCTGTCAAAAAGATGTAAGCTGCAAATGTTGAATTAGTATCTTAATTTTGCTGTCAAGTTGGAAAAAGAAGAGGTTGTGAAAAAAACAACCACGGCCACAAATTCTTTTTGCTTAGATTATATTTATTTGTTGTCAATTATGAAACAATTAATAACTTACTTATATAAAAACAACATCAATTTGTCATTTTTTGTCATACAGAAAACACGCTAATATTTAAATTATTTTGAAAACATTTTTATTTCAATAAATCTTTCATTTTTGTTTCATCTTGTCTTTTTTTTAATAAATAACTTTTTAATTTAAATTTTGACTTTTTGAATACAGTCGATCTTTATAAAAAGTAATTTATTACAATATATTGGACACTTAATGTGTTGATATGAAACTAATAACTGAATAAGATTTTTAACCAAATATTGGAATACCAAATAACCTAACGAATTCTAGCAATTTATAGAGTATTAAAATAAAACAATAACTATTTTAAGAGTAATCTTATGAAAAAAATACGTTTCGGTAACCATGCTCGTTTCACGTGACTGCAAAATTAACGGGAATCATTTCCGACCGTTGAGTGAGGTGTAAATCCTACATTGCCCTAGCAACCGACCGAATACTGCTCTTGCATCTGCTTTCCATATAATGAAACCAATTTACCTTTGCGCTCAGAAATATATGGTAAGGTATGAAGCTCTATGCTCCATGAAGGGTCCGTACCAAGAACTTTACATTGCAACTTTTTGCAGCTACACTCATTGAAAACATATCCCTTGAAATGCAAATTCATATGAATTAAAACATGAGCTTAACATCAAAGAAAAAGTTTAGTTTATTTCTAATACAACAACTTTTTCAACTGTTAAACGTGACGTTCATTTATATGATGTCCCGCAGGTATAACAATACAGGTTATTTAAACATAGCTTTATTCACGTCATATCCAAGATATCGTCGTTAATTTTCTACAAACACTTATCTTAACTCTTTACAATTTGGAATTTTTTTAAATAATGAAGTCGGAATTTTAATTCACACATATTCGTTTAACTTGTATCAAAAAAAAAAATAACTTTCATGGTTTTTTTAACATAATAAAAACACGTTGGCAAATAATATGGTCATGTGCTATGTTTAGCATGAAGGAGAGGATGACATCGATAGAAACATCTTTGCATTCTTTTTTATTAACTTCCTCAAAGTTATTGACGCCAAAACCGTTCTAGTGATGTTTTATAGCGATAAAAAGCGACAGCAGTGGAATAAATTTCATTTATGTGTCTCATAAAAACTTATACTTTTTTGAGATACGAGATTGTAGAAAATTACTATCTTACCTAAACTAAGAACTGATCTCGTAAAGAATATATTTTTGTATAGAAAACATATAAAGAAACTGTTAGAATCATATTTGAGAAAGACTAGTTTTAGTATTACTTTTGGACATCTATTATATGCGACATAGCTAGGGCTTCCAAACCGGTTTAAACCAAAACCGGTTAACCGGTTTATCGCGTGTTTTGAAAAAAACCGAAAACCGGTTTATTTCAGTCGGTTAACCGGGTTCTATCAAAAATACTCTTATTTTTAATTGTTTTATACAACAAGAAAAATGTTCCATAATGAATTTACTGCGTTATATAGGAAACTATTCACAAAATACAACAAACATGTACATATATATATATTGTAGAATAATCTACTTCTGTGTCAAAGTTGTCCATATTGTGAACAGAAATGACTCTTTCTAATAATTTGACATTTTTTGACAAGTGAATATTTTGGTATTCTACTCTATTTTTGTCTAAACATTGGATTTCTTGTCTGATCCAGCTGGTATTTTTTTAAAAATTGAATGCATTTAAACATCATTCTTTTGGTGAGTTTTATAATCAAGCTCTATTTTTTTTTATTTGACTTATATTTTTTTTATCATAAAATATTTTTTCACATGTTATAGTAATTGTTATTTTGCCATAGCAAACAGGTTGGTAACTAGAGTCCCATTAAAATAAATGTCGTGTTTTTTGTTTGAAATTGGAGTATTAGCTGTTATGCCAAATATTTAAAAAAATTCTACGATTTTTTTTACATACCTACCTAATCAAAATACATGATATTTCGGTTTAAACCGGTTACCCGGTTTATTTGTCCGAAAACCGGTTAGTGTTTAAGTCCGGTTAATTGGAAGCCCTAGACATAGCCCAGTGATGAAAATATACCTAATAGTGCTTGTGATCCATTCATTTCGACCGTCAAAATAAGTTTTCCGTCAATCGTACAAGCAATGAGTTTTCGCTGATTTTCCCCATTGCCAATGTTATTTAAAATCAATTGTTTTCGACCAATTTTTATCAAAACATCTTTTAAAGCGATTATCAGCACACCTGCTATTTTATCAAAAGAAGTATATCTTTTACTCTATATTTTTATCTTACCTTCATTTTACGACTCAATTATTTATACCTACTTTAACATATTTCTTTGGTTTTATCAAATCTTATACACTGACCTCTGTGAATTCTCTTATGTACTATATGACTATCAACTTTTGGTTAGGTACTTAAATTATTATGTAAGTAAATAAAAATCTTTCATTCAAATACGTTTTATTTGCATAATTTTAAAATATCCATTAAACATTATCACAACGGAAAACTTAAAGTAAAATCTTGGAATGCCGATTCTGGGGTGTTTTGTTATTAACTAGTTGACATAAAAGTTTCCGTGGAGCAGGTGGTTTTGATGATAGCATATTAAAGATACCAGACAGAACGAGCATATAAGCTCAACCGTAACATGCCGTAAAATCAGCTTACGTAATCGTTGAATAGTGCATCACTGCTATACTGCTAAAAGATTTGTACAACTTTTAATTGTATTTTATAATATTTTAAGCAAAGTTAACAAAAACATTTTTTTCAAATAATATTTGATAAATCGGTCTTATTTTAATGGTATTTAAATCGATGAATCTTTTATTATGTTTTTATAAGAAAATTCATTTTTGAGAAACAAAAATCATTCACAGATTTACCGACTTCAAAACGCCCAATTTTTATAATTTATAGTCACAGAACAATGGTTTCCAAACTTTATGATGCTATCTATACTTTCTTTTAAAAAAAGAAAACTTCTTCGCGCCTCTCCATCCTATATTTTTTATAGTAATGAAGGCATTTTTTTTACTGTTTGCGCCCCGCCCCCTTTTACAACAAATAGCCCACGCCTACCAAATTGGAAATTGCTAAATAAACTCTAATCGAAATTTTTGAACATTTTTTTTCAAAATCTTCATCAGTATAATATATTAATAAACTCAGTTCAACGTATGTGGGAAACTACATTTGATATTGATCTTAAGATAACAAAATCTCTAATCCAATTTTCAAAAAATATGAATTGTTTAAAAAAAATATTTTATTAAACCTAAATAAAGCTGATATTAAAACATACGATAGGCAATAATTATAAAAATGTCTGTTTGATATTTTGCGTAAATAATCAGTATTTCATTTTTTACCTAAAAATATAATTAAAAATGGTTGTTCTATAAATAATATCACTTGATATGTTATTATGTTTTTGTAAGTGCTTAGTAAATGTAGAAGTTATTATTAAAAATAGCATGACTGTTGGTCGTTGGTCGTTATTAAATAATTATAAAATATTTGTACCTATTATGTTTTATGTTACTTAGACAAGATGAATTATCATAGGAAAGTAACAAAAACAAATTCATAAATACAATTTCCAATTTTATAGAATACTATCAACAATTTTTAATCGTTTTAAATAATACGAATGTATTGTATCTATTTAGTTTCAACATAAATTCAATATGAGTGTACCATCGTTTTAAAGCCTAAAATTATTCAAAAAAGTTGTTTGTCTAAACATTTCAATGAATTTTAGATTCATAATATTTTTTCTGTAGATCCAACTTCGCTTTAGAATATAGGCAAACAATTTGTTGCATCAAAACATTTGCGCTGTTTAAATGGGAAATACGCACCCTATGCATGTTTTTAACGTCACCGCGTCCATTTTTGAGCTTTCTGCTTTTCAATTTTTACAGAAAAAAGCTCGCCAAAGCGTCCGTGAAATTACTTTTACGAAGAAACCGACAAAGTTACCCAGCATTCATGGAAGATTTTTTAATTAAAATTTTACTTTACTTTTCACACAGAATCAGTTTTCAAGTTTGTTTCGTAAAACTTTCCTTTGCTAATGTTTATCTGGATCGTAATCAAAATATGCGAATGAAAATTCTAAAATTAACATTTACTTGTGTGACATAAATTAAATTTTAATATGAGATACATCTAACATAATTAATTCAAACATTTAATATGTACTTGTTCACATTTTAAAAAATACCAATAAAATTTCATTGTCTCGATAATTTCTTTATATCACATTTTTTTTAACGTAAAATTGATGACTTTTGTATTGGGATGTTTTAAACAGTGTATACATATTTTTAATCGACTACTTCGGTTATATAGGTATTATAATATTAAATTATTACCACATTAATATATTTCATAAATACGTTCTCAAAAATAAACAAAATAATTACTTCAGAATCAGAATTTTACAAATAAAAAGTATTAAAATATGTATCCTCTTATGTGATTTATTCATTAAGATGTTTTTCTTACCCTTAATCATCACCGTGTATCTCAAAGCAAGATTATATAAAAGTAATATCGAAAACTAAGTTTGAATAAAAAAAAATATTAATCATAATACGTTATTTATTTTTTTAAGCTTTCAAAAAAATACATTTTTAAATTGAACTGAAAATTTCTAAGAATAAAGAAAAAAAAATTTCTGAGAAAAATCTCCGTCCAGGTTACTCATTATTCAAAATGTAAAATAAGAAACGGAAGGTATGAATTCCATTATTTTTCAAATAAATTCTCTTGTAACATTTTCAAGGAAGCGTGATCGAAAAATTTGCATAACTATTATGACATTTTCCAATCTCAATACTCTACACTTCTACCCTTCGCTTACTTTAAAATAAATCCTTATTGCCACAGCACAAAACACACTTTGGATTTCGTTTCTCTTCCCCTATTTACAAAATTTGATCGAAATCTTGATACCACCTGCCTCTTTATTGTATAGAATTTAACAGTTACCTATCTCTAGCTTGTATAGAACATATATTAAGCAAAATACGCTTCTCCAATTTGATGAATAGATTATTCAATTATTAAGGGTTAAAGTCCTTATCTTTTAATTATATGAAATTTAAAACTCATTATTTTACCAATGTATAAAACATTCGACAAACAAAATAGTTACTCAATTAATTATTTCTACAGTGAGTAACATTTACTTTTTTAATCTGCAAAAGTACTGGTTTTTTTCAATCACTCGAGCTTTCTTGATGATCAAAAGATGGTGGCTAGGTCAGTAAATATGCAGTAAATTAATTCATAATTTTTATATCAGATTTTTGTAGTAATCTTAACATCACAAAAGCTTCAAATAACGAATTCATAGTTCAGTAAGAAAATAATTAAATAAAATGTTCCGTACGTAGATTTCAATTCGTTAATATATTTAGCGATAATGATTATAAGGAGCAGATAAATTTCAAAGTTCTAGTTATTAGTGATTTAAGAAACACCAATATCATTATTAGTGATAAAGTGGGCCAAGTGATATTTTATAAAAAAAAGTTTGATGCATTGTAATAACACGTCTTAAAGTATCGTAAAAGTAAAGTAACCTCAGTTAATACACATTGCAATAGTGTTATATCCGTAAAATAAAAATATTCAATCCACCAAAACACCAAATAAAGACATGATTGTACTTAAAGTTCCGAAAAAAAGTTTTACCATTTTACTAGTTGGCTCACTTCACCTCTCGTGGTAATATTGTGGTTTGTATTTATTGTACGCCATAAACTTTTGATACCCGAATCCTTTTTTTATGACTATCGATTTTTGATGGAATGACGGTATATTTAAAAAATCGAACACAATTTTTTTTGACTTGTTCTTCAGTTTTCTAATATAGAATGGACAGGTTTCGAGTAATTTTCCAAAAAAAAAATGCTTAAATTCAAATGTATCATCATGTAAAATCACAGTTTTATTCATAATTCAGATCAATTTTACATTTCAAACTAGTCACAATTGATTTTTTAGAAATTGTACTGATCAGATTAAATACATATTTTTGTTTTTAAGCAGGCTTAACTCCGTATTGAAAAATATTGTGGTGGCTCATTTTGTATTCTACGCACACTTGGGTCAACATGGCATTCTGCTTTCTTTTATTGAAGGGTTCTTACAAAATCATTTCTCATAAAAATAAAGTGCCCCCACCATCTATAAATGCGCATTTAAAAGTTTTATACCCTAACTAAGCATAACGATAGAGAAAAACGATATAACTTCTGAATATTCTGTAAAGAAAATATAATGAAGATATTAATACCGTAGAATTTTACTCCTTTGCGTTAATACTTCAAATGACTAAAATACAAATTATAAACTGCTCCATTCTGAATACCAGCTTCGTGGGTCAGTTAGATAAATTTAATTCTGTACAACTATATTGTCATAATAACTGAAAACACAGATTTGATATTAATATAAAAATATTTACTGTTTTAAATTTACTCAAGTTTTTTTTAAATTGAATTATCATTATATGAACCCGTAGAGGTGAAGTGCTAGTAGTAATGTTGGAAAATTTAGTTGATAGCGTTATAATATTATACGTGTCTTAAAGTATTCTAAAAATGAAGTGCGCTCAGTAAATACACACTGCAATAGTGCTATATCTTTAAAATTATAATATGCAATCCATCAAAACACCAAGTAAAGACGCGATTGTACATAAAAGTTAACCATTTTACTACTTGGCTATCTTCACTTCTCGAAGGCTCATTATGATGATACAGTTATTGCACTAAGCGCATGTCTTTGGGAAAAATCTAATATGGAAATCAATCATATTACATTTTGCCTTTGATGAAAAAGGCAAGAAAAACAGTATTAATTATTTTCTTATCAAAATAATTGCATCTCGAAGTTTTACATTAGTTTCGAGAAATAATAGTTGCATGATAATTTTTAGTGGTATTTTTGACTGAAACTATTTTTTTTATTTCCATATTACTATTATAACTAACATTTTACTAACAAAAAATAAAAAAATACATTCATCATTTGTCAGTGAAAATTATATTCAATAATAGGGCATAAAAAGTATGTATTTAGGTTTAACATTATTTGACGATTTATTTATTTTTCTGTGGAAAGATACTTATGAAAATACAGTTGAATAGAATTAAATTTATCTAACTGACCCACGAAGCTGTTATTCAGAATGGTACAGAGCAGTTTATACTTTGTATTTTAGCTCGCGTTCGCGATCTAAATTCACAAAGTTGTAACATAAAGGCAGACGCTACTAGATTCTATTGGAATCGGACACGAAACAGTTTGCTTCTGCAGCCATAATGCTAGCAGTCATCTGATTTGTATTCATGGTCAGCAAAATTCAGACGTGTTCATATTCTGTGTGAAATTATTGCACAAGTTTTGGTTATAAAGTTTGTGTGATGAGTTCACAGTACGTTCGTTTGTTAGATAAAATACAATAGTAAACTAATGAATATACAAACATTCTAATATCTGATTACATGTTGTCATTGCAATCTAGTTTAATTTATGTTACTTTTACATATGCTTACATCATTAAAATGTATTACAAAGTCAAAAAAATATTGATTTTAAGAAATCGAGCGGCGAATAATAAATAAAACACCCATCTCTATAATACGACAGCAATCCGATTCTAAAATAAAAATATTACGCGCTTGAAATATCAATGAGAATTAGAACAAATATTCATCAAATACATAATAAATCTAAAATATTTCTAGGAAAATAAAATAATAATTGACAAACAGTCTACACTTAGAATTGATTTAACTGATAAGATACCACGATTTCGGTATATTTTTAATGAAATTTAAATTTAAATAATTATTCACCTCTGCGGGTATTTAGTTATTATAATACCTTGCCTACCTATAGTGTTAACATACAAGTATATGTACAAAATATTTTTTTGTTTTCAAATATTAGATTCATCATGTTTCTATAAAATTCTATGAAAACAAACAGTTATAGATCGAAACGTTTATATACATTTCTTTATGGATGAAAGATAATCATATTAACCACCAAATTATTATTATTGACTTTAAAAACATTACCAATTTAAAATTATTTTTTATATAATAACCTAAAATTGTATATGAGTTGATTGTTTATAGTGGCAAACTACTGTCAATCCGTTGTAAAATTACTTTTCACATTTTCCCTTGTGTGATCTTCCTCAACTACATTGTTTTTAATAATGTACTCTACCTACAATTTATGTATTATTAATGATGTGTTATAAAATAATTATTTTATCTTGTGTCGCCTGCTGTAGCCCAGTTGGTTAGAGCTTGCTCAACCGATCACGCAGGTCTGGGTTTGATTCCCCATCAGATCACAGTGAATTTGAGAATTATTCAATTCAAAGTTGTGATCGAAGACTGGGTGCTTTTGATGTCAATTCACATAATTTTTTCTCCTTCCAACCTTCTGATCCTTTAATAATTGGGTGTAGTAATAGCGATTAGTCGACCACTAGTCCTGTTCTAGCCTTATTCTTCTTTCTCTACTACTTTCTTTGAGAAAAGTGAGGTTAAGTGACTGAGTAACAAACAGTTCTCGTAGAAAAAAATACTGTTAAGATACCTCCATTAGGAGGACATTTGCTCAAAATTTGGAACGGATATGAATTTAAAAAAATATATATATTTTATTTGAAATTTTAAAAAAGCTTGACATAGGAAAAATTTACTTAAAATTACATTTCATTAATAATATATGTACTAGTATATTATGTTGGGTGTAATTAAAGAAACTACCATACATTATTCATTATTATTATCTTATTATATTAAGTCATGCTTTATTCGCATAAATTAAAAAAAAGGCTTTGTAAATTTGCACGTTCGACTCGACGCTTTTAAAATTGAAAATAAAAGAGTAACATTTTTACATCAAAATTAATTTATATAAGCCATATAACCTTCACATACATAGTGTGGGTCGCTGAATTTTTAAAAAAAATTCAGCCATTAAAGGCACGCAAACTTAACATATATTACACTAAATTGCTTTGGAGTAATATTTTATTGAAAACGAAACAACAAGGAGTCTTAACTTTATATACTGAGGAAATACCAAACTTATATATCAGAGCTTTGTGAAAAAATGACCCACGTTTAACTTGTATTATAAACATAGCTCTTTATAAATGACCTATTTAATGCAATTTGTAAATTATTATTTTTTAATCGAAGAACACTTTATTTTGTTCACAAATAATGTGGAGTAATTTTAAACGGTATTCAATCACTTACAATACAGCTTTTTAAAGACGCACCTTCAGATTTAATGCTCACAAAAAACATCTATATTATAGGTAAATTTTACTGTCATTTCTAAATGGAAAGGCATTATTAAAATAAATAAAACAGTTTTTTTTACTAATTCCATATTCATATATTATTGTGTGGCCCTGACATCATAAGCATTGCCAACTGAACGAAAGTTTAGTTTTTTAAATCTATAATTGGTTCCGATAATCTTTTTGATTTACTATTAAGTGTATTCCAAACATAACAAGATGATGGTAGACTCGCCGTTCACATTAAAAATTGTGTAGTGGAAGATTCACAATTACAATTAATTAGTAAGGAGAAGAAAAAAATCATGTTTGGTAATTAAATTCAGAGTAGTATTAAGATACTTTTTAATCAAATAAAAAACGAATGAAAAATTCATCCATAAATAAACAGTCAATCCATTGCAAATAAAGTGACACAAAAATCAGCTTCTTTTCAAATGAATATAAAACGACAAATATTTTCAGCCGTCATTTTTTGAAATCTAGATATCGCAATAAAGAAATCTCATCTCCCGAATATTTTCTATTTACCGATTTTTTTACTGATAAATGAGTTTGCTTTTTTATCCTTTGTAGTGTAAAAAGATGCGTTGTAAATCTCTTTATCTCTACTTTTTCTAAAATAGTATATTAACCCACACAAACAACTTATTCCCGATAAATTCTGTTGAGACCTTTTATTTAAGACTTAGTCAGAGATAAAAAATATTATACATATTCTATATTGAAAGCGATAAAAGTATTTCATTAGTTAAAACTTAAAGCCAATAGTGTAGCCATCCTTAACATTATAAATTGTGGAGATGCAATTCGCAAGACCCTTCTTTTATAAGTTATAGATGGTCAATGACCCTTTTTTATTACGTGTCTCAACGATTATTCCATATGATCGAATTTGCAGAGCCCTACGATCAATTGAGCAGCCCTTCGTAAATAATGTTTACACAAAAAAGTGTAATAAATATATTAAAATTTTTAGGTGACTGTTTTTTTGAAGTAGTAGTCTACAGTGATGCAATACCATAAATTTATCAATCAATGTGATCAATTAACATTTATTTTACAGTCAAATGTTACATCAATTTTTGGAATTAAATAATCAAGTCGGGCTCTACAGCGTATCGGTTAGCGTTGTTGGCTTCCATGCCAGATCGCACGGGTTCGAGTCCCAGTACGAACAGCATTTTTTCGATCGATTTTTGTTCTAGTTTTGTTCACATGGGTGTTTGTGACGTTTTAATTTCAATAACTGGGCATAGCGAGAGCAATTATTTAACCTCTAGTCTTGCCTACTAATCTCTACTACTCTCTTTAGAAAATGAATTTGAGTGACTGACTAACAAACAGTTCTCAAAGAAAAAATCTGTTGAGATATCTTTATTAAGAGACCATATGCTCCACATTAGGAGCGGAAATGGATTAAAAGTTTTTTTCAGAGTCATAAAATTTAGCTTTTACGATCCTGCTTAATCAACACGTTTACATTTAGTTCATCCGCAAAAATATTATTTATGTTATAATTTTATCAAAAATTATGTAAAGGATAAAATCAAATAAAAAAAACATTAAATGCAAAAAGTGCATTACAATAATTTTTTTTTAACCATGTCCGCTCCCAATGTGGAGCATATGGACTCCTAATGGAGTTTATCTTAACAGAAGTGTTTCTACGAGAACTGCTTGTTACTCAGTTGCTCAACCTCTCTTTTTCCAAAGAGAGTAGGAATAGAAGGAAAGGGCTAGGACAGGACTAGTGGTTAGCTAATCGCTCTCGATACGCCCCGTTCATAAGATAGAATGGGTGGGGAGGTGGGAATTCAAGAGATCACATACATCCATGCCTTCGAACAGAAATTCATAAATCGATTGAAAAATCAATTTATAAAACTGTCCGTACTGGGATTCGAACCCGTGACCTACGTAGCCGAAGCCAAATAAAATATGTCAAAGAAAAATAAATTGATGCATGATTTTAGATATGTTGATATTATGAAAAATACTTTATATATTACGTATCTACATATTACATTAAACAATTTGTTTTCGCCTGTAGAATATTCTATGCAAGCGGTTAAATTTTCATCCATAGCAAATATAGTATTTATAATTCAAAATAAAAATGAGATTTTTTTCAAGAAACTTTCATTCAAACGTTTCCAGATGTCCACGTTGTGTCAGTGGCGAAGCTCTCTCAGGTACGTCGCCAAACGAAAGCTCCATTAGCAACGAGTCGCGCCGCTACAAACTTCCCTACAAATACGTTCCGAAAGTTCAACTTTGTACAAGTCCGGACAGATTTACTCGCATCACCGCCCAACGATATCCTTGCAAAGCCCAGCATGGACACATTCCATTCTGCTATCTCTAAATGTTTCCTGGTGCATTTTGATAGGAAAAAAATGTCAATATAAAAAAATACTTACAAACCTATTACCTAAGTCCAATTAAAATATATATTTTGTAAATATGTCAACGTTATTTTACATTCTCATAAATTTAAAACACTTTTTTAGATTAAGCCTTTTGGTACTCAAATATATTTAAATATATGTATATACATAACTTACATTACGAGTATTTACGGAATCAAACAAATCTATTATAATGTTGGATATATACAATACACATATATTTAAAAAGCGTCAGTTCAAGTTGATCCATACATTTGAACGCCTGAAGATGCCGAAATGGAAACTTTATGGGAATATAGAAAATGTTCACGATTCAAATTTATTATTGAAATTTTTCTAAGAACCACCAGTCGAAATTTTTAATTAAATTTATTACTTTGAATAATTAATATTTCAAATGAAAACAAACTTGTGTGTTTTATTAACGAACGCATTTCAACGGCACTCAAAATCAATGATTAAATGTGGAATGCTGCTTACTGTTAAAAGAATATTTAATAAAATAAAAAATATTATTTAAAAAAAAAACAGGATTTATTCGCAAAAATCATCGAATATAAACCGCAACGGATAGTTAAAACTTATGTTTATACAATACATATGTTAGCACGTAAGGACCGGCTTGTAAATATGCGTATTTGTGAATTAATACCTCTTTTCGGGTAACTTTTATTTATTTGTAAAAAGGGTTTTAGACGATAGTCAGATTGGTAAAATGAAATGGATTAAACAAATCGTATGAAGGCCTTACAATTTGATATAAATCTTAAATAAAACTTTTAACGTTGTTTGCGGTTGAAAGAAGTATATCTTTGGATAAAAAATATTTGATACAACAAGTTTTTTTATTCATACAATTATATAGTCAACTGAAATTGTCGGAATTAAAAATATTTTCACGCGTTTATAATATAATAAACTAAGTCTTGAAAGCAAGATATGAAACCGCACTGTTGATAATATTTTTTTCACTTTCCTTGATTACTTCAGTTATCACTTTTGTGTTTTTATTTTAAGTCATATGTGCATTTTATTAAACTGATACACTAAACAAAAGTTTTTATTTTGTAGAAGTAAATTAAGGGGTTTTTATATTACAATGAAATCATAATGTTTTACATAGGAGCATGATGATTACCGAAGAAGTATGTTTCCTTTCAAAGTGTATATTAAATCGT